>JANAVB010021800.1:2174921-2302421 GCA_029216955.1 Iris pallida
GATGCATTGCTCGGGACAACGTAACTCGTATCGATTTGCATCGATACACAATCGGGTCAACGCAACTCTTCGAGTCAACGACTCAGCATAATACACCATGCGGAGTGGGGCATTACATAATATACCACTCAAAACAAGGTTCGTCCTCGAACCGAAACCAATACTAAATTTCCAAGGGTTTCACTAGATCGTTCCACGATCTCGTTTCACTATCGTTTGGATCATACAACTTAGTTTGGAATCATACACATATTTTAGGCGTCCCACCAATATATGCATTTCCGCCAAGCTCAGTTGTAGGATATCGGAACAACGCAAACAGGTAACTTATTATTCTTAATTTATTGCTATCTCGTACTCTCGATCGGACTTGGGCTCTAGCATAAGTTCTTGCAATTCTATTGCATATGTATATTGATACACACGCGATCCTCCAACAAGAGTCAAGGCACACGATGCGATTCAAAAAAATCGTATTTCTCATTTTGTAAGTTTTATCGGGACTATCAATTCTATGCGTCGCACATCCGATCGCAACGATCCTTCGCAACACCTTACGTTCGAAGTCGCCACCCAACTATTTCCGAAGTCTGGCTATGCAACTTATCTCGATACAATTTCCTTATCAACATTCGGGACTACGCCCGCTAGGTTACTTACCTAGACACGGTGCTCAAATTCTTCCGACGCAACTTTAAATTGACATTGCACAAAGGCCAAAATCTATCCGACACAATAGTTTATATCGTGGCAACGGTGCTCAAGACAAGGATTTGCCTTAACACGAAGGTCTTTACGACGCGTCTTACATTCGATTTCCTAACGAGTAGGAATTCGCTAGCCAAATTCTCAACTTATCCGTCTCGTAACCTCGAATACAAGTTCGATTCACGCAAGCTCAATTGCAAGGTGAATCCAAATCTAACGACACAACTCGTAAGTCATTTCCTTATCATTCTCTCTCGTGCATAGCACGATTCTTACAATCGCCTATCCGAATCACCAAGTTCGTTGGTGAATTTCAAGTTCGATCGTCGACCAACATAACCATTCAAGTATTCATCCGACGAATACTCAAAATCTATATATATTATTCTCAATCGAAAGTTGTTCCAACAATTCTTGATCGCCCAGACTTATCGTCAACATGCACCACGTACCATTTGTTATCGATGCAATTTCATATACGACATCGCATGAGTCATCTTACGGTCTGCACATTCAATTTGATTTGGTGGTCAAGTCTTCTAGGGTCAACTTCCCCGAAGCTACGCTCGATAATTGTGGATCATCACCGAAGGACAGTTTACTACGAACCATGCTATATCTTATTTTGGAGCAAAATCACGTTCCGACAATTTCTATGCGACTATCCAATTTCGGACAAAACTATTTCTATCAGCGCAACTGATACGCAACTATCCTCTGAGTAAAGTCATGTACTGCCGTCGATGATTCCGCAATTTATGAAATATCTACTCGTATCGAGTTCGAGTCTATCTTATTTGCGGTCGACACACGAGATGTTATACGCATCGAACAATCGTCGATGACTTATAGTCTCGTCTTGATCAATCATAAAGTTTATGATCAACCAGTTCGTTCATTCTCGTATTGTTATTTACAAAACTTTGATAGCGCGAGGCACACTCCATTTTGTATTCTCACATCGTGCTTACGTTTTCTTACGTATCGATCTCGATACACCGTATCGATTTAGATAGCGTAAGGTCAACTTCGATTCTGTTTCAACGTCGACAACTTGTATTACGTACGTCTAAGTTCTCCACAACTTTTTTGTACGTCTCGAATCGTTTCTCGATTCGTTGCATTCCGTTATACTTCGATCGCGTAACCGAGTTACCAATTATCCAACATCGAACGCTCAAGTTATACGATACGCCCTCCAAGTTTTGCGTGTTTCAGTCATACTCAAATGAGTTTCGTCGCAACATAACCAATCTATCTTCATAGGCACGATTACCGCGTTAACCAACTTTTCATCGAGTCGCAATTTATGCGATCCGATTACCATTCGCATTGGCTAACATTTTCATCGAGATCGCAAGTCATGCGATTCGATTACCATTCGCGTATTCTAACATTTTTGTTGAGATCGCAAGTTGTGCGATTCGATTATACTTTGCATCGTCCAACATTTTTATCGAGCTCGCAAGTTGGGCGGTTCGATTACAACGTTTCAAGTTTCCTATCCCGCCGATCTGATTGTTGCCTCAAGGCAAAATCGTTTCGCTAGTTCCCGTCATTTGATCGACACATAAAAAATTTTCAATCGACGTATCATTCAATGATACAAGTCCCACCTTACCATTCTAACCGATCATCGAAGAACACTTGCATCAACATGCCGTCATACAAATTCTCAATCGAGTCTCGGTGCTATCTCGTTCGTTACGGACGAATCTTCCACAATTCTTACAATGCGTCGATACAACCCATTGCACAAGTGGTATTGCATATACCACTCAAAATCGAGCCATTCATTGCATCGGTGGTATGCCATATACCACTCGGAAATCAAGTCATTTCCTCGCATTATACAAAGTACGAACCAACAATCTCTTCCGACTCACAATTTCCGTAGTGATCGTGCTTGATCACAACCGTAACTTTGATTCTATCAAAATCCGACACAACTCGTCCAAATGTTTTCATTTGCCAATACAAGCTCGGTGCGCAACCGAACCGATTTCGTTTCTCGATTTATAACTTTTGTTTTATTTCGTTGCATCTTGTGCAACAATTCATTCTCGATATCCGTTGCACTTCGTGTAGCAATTTTACTTTAATATGCGTTGCACCACGTGCAACAATTTACTTTTGATACGCATTGCACATCGTGCAACGACTAAATTCTGACATTCATTGCACTCGTGCAACAATTTATTTTCGACATCTGTTGCACCTCGTGCAACAATTTATTTCCAACTTTCAAAGTCAATGCTCAAATCCGTTCAACACATTTGATATTGACTTATCACTTTCATCGCAACGCACATTCAAAATCAATATGTGAATCCGTTCGACACATTCCATATCAACTTTCATTTTTTTTCAACGCATCATATACAATCAACGTGTGGCAATAGCTGCAGCAATATTCAACGACTTTCATTGTATCGATACAACCAACATTTTGCATATCAATCGTTGCAAACAATGAACATCTCAAATTACAATTCACGACGTGTTGCATCCGTAACAACAAATCCTTGAATTCACATCTCGTAACTGGTTGCACTTGCAGCAACAAACCTTTCACGACTTTTCAAGCAAACACCATGTAATTTCTAAAACAATACGCAGCAAAATTACATTATTTGTATTAGACTTATTCTATGGAACATCCAGTGCGGCATCGAGTAGAGTAAAGAGTGATTTGATTGGTGGTGAGCAACTCTTTGGAATTGAAACGAAGCAAGCGTCCAGAAGAAATTGAGCCTAGAGCTCTGATACCAATTTGTCACACCCCGACCCGGAATCACCCGAATCATCGTCCTTGCAGGGGGTGTGATGCCGCACGAGCCTGAAGCTGCGCTCGTGTAAGGCAAGATGACAAGTTCTCAAAATGGTTATCCTTGATTTGATATTAACAATGAAAGGAAAATCGAGTATACGAAATAATTCTCTTTATTGATATTCGAAATGAGATTACAAAGGCTTTCGATAGCCTAACAATATATGCCAAATTGGCTACAACACTCAGGTTCTCTCTTGCCCACAAAGGATTTCACCGTTCCATACATCATGCCTTCTATATCTCGGTCGCATCAATCATGTTGCATGTCCGAGCGTCAATGCGATTGCACGCCTCAATACGCTTCGGTATTTCCAAGCCTCAACGCGTTCAAGCGAAGCTCCGCCGCGAGCAGACCAATCCCTGAACCTGCTAGCAAACTAGTGGAGGATTAGTACTTTCGTCCTCGCTGTAGTGATCAAAAACCCACTTAACAAACCGACATTAAGTATTGTATTGATTCATGCAAACATACAATTTAGTTCTCTTTCTATGTTCTCCTTAGGATGAGTTCATGGCATATTCGAAGGCTGTAAGCATGTTATCATGGCAAGCATGTTATTCGAGTTGTATAAGTAAACAGGCAACCAATAGCAATCTCGTATTGTTATCGTGACATCTTACCAACATCGACGCACTAGCCCTTGCACCGACGCAAGGTGAATACGCCTATCAGCTTTCCTGTCATGTTATAAGTGCCCTCTATGCGGATCTATATGTGCAGGATATGTGTGTACCCCACACTTTCGACCCATCGCCCTTAACTATATGAAGGTCACTAGCTTTCTGGGCTAGAATGGACTTATATTTATCGAATCGAATATGTAAAACGATGATCACTCCGTTGCGGTTGCTAACCAAACAATCAGAGGACCCCCAAAATACTCGAGTAAGTGGCTTATCACATTCACTAGAAGGTCGCTGCCCGTCTAAATGAAGTGCACCAACAATACCAATTTTATCGCAGTTCCTCCTAGGACGAACGGTCCCAGCGCCCTGGTGTGCCACGTTCGAGGGATGCCCGTGCACAGGCTATACGTCTTTAAGTCTATTTGACCATGCAACGCATCTTATCTTTCATACAACCAAGCAAGTTTGTCTTATATCTATTTCAATTGGCACAACGTCCCAATGTTCTCAATGAACGCCCCGAAGGCCATGAACATTTTGAAGGCACTATGACGCATCGACAGTTATGCCACATCTGTGCCACAACTGTTCTCCTCGTCGCAACGACGCCATCTTTTGTAAGTATTTTGCAGCTGCGCACATTCGCCGTCTTTCCTTGCATCGTGCATTCAATGCATGCCTCGAAGTCGTTTTTTTCGTATTCTATGCCTTAGTATTCAATGCGTTATACTTATGTTCCAATCCTTCCTACTCGTGCAACTGAGGCACGTATCGATAAGGTATTCAATATTCTATCGCTCGTGCACCGAGGCACTCACGCCGAAATAGTCTTTCAATGTTCTAGCATGCTAACTCGTGCGCGGGACACAAAATGACTTATGCACTGGGGCACTCGTCGATACAGTTATCCCATGTTCTTATGGCTTGCGCACCGAGGCGCTCGCCTTTGCGATATTCAATGTTCCATAGCGACTCGTACACTTGTTGTACGATTCATTTCAATTGTTCTATCTAGTGTACGACACGTACTATGTTTATCTCTCTATCGAGCCACGCCCGTGGCGTTGATAGGTTAACTCAGCATACAATGATATATATTTTACTTAGGCATGAAGGAGTAGGAAAGAGAGTCAATGTCCCCCCACCTTGAGTCGATATGCTTTGTCGTTTCGCCGAGCCGATGCGGCTCGATTTATAACTTCATTGCACGGCCAACTCTCCTGACTTAGCCATTTGAGCACTTCGTGCTTCATTGAATTATACGTCCGATTTGGCTTACCGTGCCCAAGTCTCAGCCTGTCGCAAGGCGACTATTTGGTTTCGCGGACCCCTTACTAAATAAGGCAGAATGTCGACCACTAATATTTTAGCGTAAACGTATAGCCTGCACATGAAACCAACTAAAATCAATACTTGTATCGATTCGGACTGTAAGCCCCTAGATTTTAAATTTTTATTTTTTATAATTTAAATAGCATTTATATCTTTAAAATGAATTATTATAATTATTAGGATTTTTCTTGAATTTTTAAATAATTTTTTAAAGCAAAAAATATCATTTTGTAATTATTTAGATTGTTTTAATATCGATTTGTAATTGTTTTAATTGTTTTTAGCCCTGTTTGCAAATTCGATTTGACTGTGCAAATAAAAAAATTTCACCGAGCAAGGCGGTGGGGGGTTTTTGTAATACCAATATTTTAGGGGGGGTTTTCTGCAAAACCCTAACCCGACCACCGACTTCGGTCGCCATCTCCGGCGATTAGCGCCGAAACCCTAACCCTAACGCTAATCTAAAACCCTAAATCTGACCGACTTCGTTCCCTATAAAAGCCCCCGACCCCAAACCCTAACCCTAGACTTCACCACAGCCGCTCGAACCACCGCTACAGCCTATTTCTTCCCCGACATCGTCGGAACCCTAGATCTAGGTTTCCCGTCACCTAGAGCCACTTCCCGACGACCCCCCACCGCCAACCGACGCGTCTCGACGAGGCGACCCCCGTCCTATTTTTCTCCGGCGACCACAACGCCTACAACCGCCGTACAGCAGCCCCGCTCTTCGACTCGAAACCGGACACGTACGTGTCACCTTATTCTTTTTCTCCATTTCATCTCGTCTTCACCTATGTGATTCGCCGAGTATCGACGAGTCTCGTGGTAAGTTTGGACACGGCTAGTTCGAGTCGTGCGTGTCGTGTACGTCCCGGACCAGGATCGACCATTCTTCGTGTCCTCAACTGTCAGGACACGAAGTATATGTTATTGGGTTTAAAACCCATTACCTAAACCATATAAAACAAACTAAAATCCTATCCCTATCACATAACCCGAGCTGACCCCCTGGCCAGCCTGAGCCATGTTAAGCCCCCAGTTCCCCTAGCCCGAGTTCAAGCCACCCTTCGTTTCGTTCTTTCTTTTTGTTTTGGTTTTTATTTTATTTGTTATATATATATATATATATTATAATAGATATAGAGATATATATATGTATATAGATATATGATATAGGGTATTTATATAGACTATATATATATAATATATAGATATATATATATAATATATATATATTATATATATATATATATATATAATATATATATATATATATATATATTATATTATTATATATATACGGTATTATATATATATAGAATTAATATTATATAATATATATATATATATTATAGATAGATAATAGATTAGATATATAATATATATAATATATATATATATATATATATAAAATATATATATATATAATATATAATTATATATATATATATATATTTTTTTTTTTTTTTTATAATATATATATATATATTTTTTTTTTTATATATATTATATATATATTAATATAAATTATATATATAAATATATAGATATATATATATATATTAATTATATTTTTTATATTAATATAATATAAAAAAAATATAAAAAAAAAAAAATATATATATATATATATATATTATATATAATAAATATATAGATATATATATTATTATATGTATACATATTTTTATTTAGTATTAGATTATATTAATATATATATATATAATATATATATAGATTTATATATATATATAGATATATATATAATATATATGTATATTTATAATATATATATCCATTATATATATATATAATATATATATATATAAATATCTATATATTATTAATATATAAATATATTTGTTGTATATGTATATATATATTTCAAATTCAATTTTGTGCAAAATATCATTATGTGTAAATTCATAAGTTATTTTATTAGGTAATTTTATGACTTGTATATTTTACCACTTTAAAATATATTATTAAAATACTTTAATATTTATATTTGAGTTACTGTATTTTATTAATCATGGCCATTTGATGTCCAAACCTAGCATGGGTTTTTTGGGCCCAAATGTGTCTAATATATTCAAAGTCTGTACAAGTCATATTGGACTTGATTCATGACTTTGGGTCCCGTATCTGGACTTCGGTTTAATTTCGAATACGTGGACAAAATAGTAAATAATTAATTAATTATTTTCTAGAAATTGTTACTTACTGTTTTTGAAATTTTATATATATTTTATTTGCTGTAAAAATCTGGAAAAAATTGTATTTAAATACTATATTAATTTAGCTAATTTACTATAATTTTTCCAGCATTTAATAAGTAATTTTGGCATTTTATAAAAATAGGAAAACAGAACTCATTTTTAGGATACATATGTTTGCTGATTTTTAATAAATATCTATGAGGGTTTATAAATTCCAGAAAAAATAGTATAAATTTATATAATTAACAAGGATCATTTTGGTACTTTAATTTATGTAAAATTGAGCTTTTTTTTCTATCTCAAAATTGTTGGAACAAAGTGTACAGTTTGATTTATTTATTGAATAGTTACGACTTAAATGTTTTGTGTTGATTTGAGTTATTGTAGTATTGGACCTCACCCTACACTAGTATAAAGGCCGTAGAAAGTTAGTTTGGGTATTGTGTCACCCCATATTGGTCTCCTATGCTAAAGTCATCATTTAGCTAGGTGTCTAGTCAAAAAGTCGTGTCGCACAACTAGCGTCTTAGTGTTTAACTTAGTATAAAACTAAGTTTATGTATTATTTCTACAGTGACGAGTCACCAGGCATCTATAGCATTTCTATCACTACCTTGCTTTGCTAAAGGCAAGTACCTCTACAAATTTTACATAATGTTACAACAATGAACTGTGATCCAACCATGTTAAATGCTGATCCTTGGGGTAGCAAGTTAAATCTTCACATGTTACATAATTTTTAGTCCCTACCATGCTTAGGATAGTTCTTATATCTATCACATGTTTAACAACGGGTTAAGAAAAAACTGTTAGTAGAGTACGTGATCATGCCCCATTCTCCGTATGTATTTACCGCACACGGTAACATTCTATATGTAACTTTGCCGCATGTTCTGATCCCGCATTTGTGTATGGATATACACCGATGTCGTTAGTGCACGTATGTGCATTCCAAAAAATTGATATGTACCGCTGTACATCCTATTTACCTATTGAACGATCACGTACAAGCTACGGTTTTAAATTTTAAAACAAACATATGTTACCATTTCTAAAGAACCAGTTAAACCATGATATGCCATGATTCTAGTTTATTACACTTCTGTTCATTTCATGTTTCGTATATTTAGTTTGTTAGAAACAGTACTTGCTCCTGTCCTGACAGGATAACGTTGTAGGTATTCTTACTGAGGAGGAGTTGCTTTATGATTCCTATTGTGGAGTTACTGCCGAGGACCAGGCTATACTTTACGAGGATGTACCTGCTGGAAAACTCGTCTAGTTTGTTTATTTACTTGGGACTTTTGAGAGTAGTCATGTATTAGAATACGTATTTTGTAACTGGACCTGTATCCAGTTTTACATTTGGACTTGTACTTGGAACTTATTTATATACAAGATGACTTTTGTGTTTGGAACATTTCTGACTCATTATTACATATAGAACTGTTAGCACACCTTGGTCTTATCTTATTTGCCTTTAGAACAACTTACTACGCTTTATCTCAAGCGTAGGCTGGACATGACTCGGCCCGGCCCAACAATTTGGGTAGTGAATCGTGACATATTTTTAGTGGTTGCCCATGCAGGTCCTGACTAAATTGTTTTGTTACGTCATTGTACCAAGCATGCCTGCAATTAGGAACTTAAGGTAACTAGACAACACTAAGAATGACGCTTAGAACACCTAGAGGATTACTAGGATTGCAACATAGAAAACACATCACATCATATGCTCGCTATTACAAATAGATTTTCTTGTTTATGATTGTTTACTTAAAAGAGTCCTTAAAAGTTTTTTTATTTATTAGATGGTGCTCACCCGCTCATCCCAGTATGCCACACCTGAAAATGGCACACTTCTCATCCAGTCGGTTGACCAGTTGTCCGTTGCACCTCCACCCCCACCTACTATACTCCCCCACTCCACAAATCCACCAACCCAGATGCCTCCACCAACTTCCACATCACAGTCCCAGCAGGACCCGATACTCCCACCACCACCTATTACTATACCTGCCCAGACTTCCGTCACTCTCGACGGGAACCAACTGCTCACTCTGATCCAGGGGTTCCTAACGACCCATCAGGAGCAGACCACCTTACTCTGCTAGAGCATGGAGCGTTCTGAGGAGCGTACCGTGGTCCCACCACCTGTAGAACCACGACAGAGAGCGAGGACAATCAAGGACTTCATGGGTCTGAACCCTAAGGAGTTCTTAGGGACTGAGGGCATCATAGTAGCAGATGACTGGCCAGACTCGGTAGAGAGGAAGCTCCTTGGAGCTAGGTTACCGGGTGACCTCCAGGTCGAGGTAGCAGGATTTCTGCTGATAGACTTGGCGGGAGTTTGGTTCAGGAATGAGCCGCTATTTGCGAGAGGGAAGGCCACTTGGGATCAGTTCAAGACCCAGTTCAAGAAGAAATTCTTCTCGACCACCGCTAGGGTAGCCATGGGGCTACGATTCTAGAACATCCAGCAGGGGAACCGTTCTGTTGACGAATATGTAGCAGAGTTTAGTCGCCTGAGCCGTTTCGCTCCTAGTCTAGTTCCAAACCCAGAGGAGATGACGCATAGGTTTTGCCATGGTCTAGTTCCAGACATTGGTATTATTATAGTGGCGAACGGTACGACTGACTACTACCATAGCCTAGAGTTGGCCCGGAGCATAGAGGAGCATCTTCAGTCTTGCAAGAGGTCGGCTCCTGTACACCACGAGGGACCTTCCAAGCGTCAGGCTTTCCAGCCGAGAGCACCGACGCCGCACCAGCAGACTTACCGTCCTCCCACACCACATCACCCAACCCCGCCAGTTAGAGCCCCGGGACCCCGGCAGCCGAAGGGAGGTGTGTGTTCTTTCTGTAAAAGGCTAGGCCACGACACTTTCATCTGTAGGAAGAGGTTAGGGCAGTGTTTAGCTTGTGGGTCTACCACCCATCAGCTTCGGGACTGCCCAGTAGCCAGGGTACCAGGTGCCGGACCACCATCTAGAGGACCGCCGCTTTCGACTCAGCAGCAGAGGTTTGGGCAACACCTGCAGCAGCAGAAGGGACCCCAGGGGAAGGCTTATAGTCTGGATCTTGAGGCAGAGCAGGAGCAGGTTTCGGAGCCAGATTATTTGGCTGACGTCATCACAGGTCATGTTTATTTGTATACTTTTCTAGCTCTATGCTTGTTTGATTCCGGTGCGTCGCATAGCTTTCTGTCATTAGAGTTTTTACATAAACACCACTTAGTAGCTACACCTACCGAGGAGATGAGTAGAGTAATGACGGGAGGCGGACCAGTACCCATTAGGGCTATCTATCGATGCTCTATTACTATAGCAGGAAGAGAGTTTAGGGGACGATTCTTTGTGATGCCACCCCCCGGGTATGATATTATATTGGGGATGGACTGGCTTAGCTATGCTCATGCAGATATAGACTGTCATGAGGGTAGTATTCTGTTCAGTCCCCCAGGCACGATACCATTCAGTGTCAGGAGGACAGGGCCGGAGATCAGCCTAGAGCCGAACTGTTGTGCGACAGTTGGGGAGATAGCACCGCCACACCCTATCATTAGGGAGTTTATGGATGTATTTCCAGAGGATCTTCCGGAACTTCCACCTGACAGAGATGTGGAGTTCACTATAGATTTAGTACCGGGTTCATCACCAGTATCCCGAGCTTGCTATAGAGTGAACCCTAAGGAGGCCATAGAGATGAAGGAGCAGATTGATGACCTATTGAAAAAGGGTTTCATTCGATCTAGTTCTTCTCCATGGGGAGCGTAGTGCTCTTTGTGCCTAAGAATAATGGTACAGTCCGGTTGTGCATTGACTACCGGGCATTGAATACCATCACCATTATGAACAAATATCCTCTACCCAGGATAGATGATTTGGTCGACCAGTTAAGTGGGGCGAAGGTGTTTTTCATGATATATTTGAGATCCGGTTACCACCAGGTGAAAGTCAGGGCTGCAGACATCCAGAAGACAGCATTCAACACAAAGTACGGGCTGTACGAGTTTTTGGTGATGCCATTTGGTCTCATAAATACGCCAGCTGACTTTATGAACTTGATGAATAAGACATTTCACCAGTATCTGGATAAGTTCGTCATAGTATTTATCGATGACATCCTGATATACTCGAAGACGCCGGAGGAGAACGCAGAGCACTTGCGGACAGTTTTGGGGATTCTGAGACAAGAGAGGTTGTATGCCAAATTGTCGAAGTGCGAGTTCTTTTTGGACCGAGTGGAGTTTTTCGGTCATGTAGTTACTGGAGAGGGGATCTCGATGGATCCCAGGAAGATTGCTGCCGTTGAGACATGGAAGGCTCCGACGTCAGTTTCAGAGATCAGGAGCTTTTTGGGTTTAGCAGGCTATTATAGGAAGTTCGTCCACGACTTTGCTAGGATAGCTGAACCCATGACGAAACTGACACGGAAGGACGCAGAGTACATCTGGTCAGAGGACTGCCATGTAGCATTTGAGGAGCTGAAGAGGAGGCTGACGACCACTCCAGTCCTGACATTACCTTCAGGGTCTGGAGGTTTCACCATTTATAGCGATGCTTCGGGAAAGGGGCTAGGATGTGTCCCACAATAGCATGGAAAAGTAATTGCTTATGCATCTAGGCAATTACGGACTCATGAGCGGAACTATCCTACCCACGACCTAGAGTTAGCTGCGGTGATCTTTGCACTCAAGTTATAGAAACACTACTTATACGGAGAGCGAGTGGAAATTTTTACGGACCACAAGAGCTTGAAGTATGTGTTCACGAAGAAATAGCTGAACATGAGGCAGAGACGATGGTTGGAGTTGATGAAGGACTTCGACATCGATTTACAGTATCACCCCAGGAAGGCAAATGTGGTGGCGGATGCGCTGAGCAGGCATCCGATGGCATGGTATCTGATGATAGATCGACATTTACGGGAAGACCTGGAGAAGCTCGGTATAGAGATGGTTCGGCCAGGGTCAGTGATACAGATAATGGCGCTAGACATTCAGTCAGGTTTGATGGAGCAGATCAAGAAGGCACAGTCTATAGATGAGAGCCTTTGCAGACTTCGAGCCCAAGCTTTAGCTGGATTGCTAGATGACTTCACCGAAGCAGAGGATGGATCCTTGAGGCTGATAGAGGCAGTCTTACAGGAAGCGCACAGATTGCGATATTCTATTCATCCTGGTGCCAACAAGATGTACCGTGACTTGCGGGAACATCTTTGGTGGCACGGGATGAAGAGGGATGTATCACATTTTATTTCAAGATGCCTAGTTTGCCAGCAGGTCAAGACGGAGCGTCAGAGGCCAGCTGGTCTATTGCAACCGTTACCCATCCCCGAGTGGAAGTGGGAACACATTATGATGGACTTCGTCTCAGGGCTTCCTCGTTCCCAAGGAGGGAAGGATGCCATTTGGGTCATCGTTTACAGGCTGATGAAGTGTGCGCACTTCATACCCTTCAAGGTGGGGCTCTCCACCGAAAAGTTGGCAGAGCTATACATGCAGCAGATAGTTTGCTTGCATGGAGTACCAGTGAGCATCGTATCGGACTGGGATAGCAGATTCACATCCCACTACTGGAGGAGCTTGCAGGAAGAGTTGGCAGTCGGCTCAAGTTCAGTACAGCGTACCACCCACAGATAGATGGACAGTCCGAGAGGACGATACAGACGCTAGAGGACATGCTGTGGACCTGTGTGCTGGACTTTGGCGGATCATGGGAGATCCATCTGCACTTGGTAGAGTTTTCATACAATAACAGCTACCAAGCCAGCATCGGTATGTCTCCTTTTGAGGCACTATATGGACGACGATGCCGTACACCGCTCTTTTGGGATGATGTTGAGGACAGAGTTATGCTGGGGCCAGAGATGATCACGGATGCAGCAGAGAAGGTTGGGATGATCAGAGACAGGCTCAGAGTCGCTCAGGACAGGCAGAAACACTGGACCGATGCTAGTCACAGACCGATGGAGTTTGCTGACGGAGATATGGTGCTGGTGAAGATATCACCTACTAGAGGGACGATCCGGTTCAGACGAGGAGGCAAGTTGAGCCCTAGATATATTGGACCGTTCGAGATACTTGGCAGGATCAGAGAGGTAGCTTACAGGGTTGCACTTCCACCCAACCTAGCAGGAGTTCACGATGTCTTTCATGTGTCCCAGCAGAGGAGATACGTTCCGGACCCCAGCCATGTGCTAGATCATTCAGAGTTGGAGATCGGACTGAGCCTTGCAGTTACTGAGCAGCCAATAGAGATATTGGACATGAGGAAGAAGAGGCTGAGGAACAAAGTTATACCCTTAGTACGAGTAGCTTGGAGCCGTCACTCTCCGGGGGAATCTACTTGGAAGAGGGAGTCGGACATGAGGGAGAGATATCCTTACTTGTTCGACCCAACAGCCGCGAGGGAACCACCCGTTCCCGCTTGATACCTTAGAGGTTAGTCTTAATAGTAGCCTTAGTCATTTGTTGCATTGCTTGCTATATTAGAATGTTTGTAGAGTCTTCTATCCTTGTGAATTTCGAGGACGAAATTTTTCAAAGAAGAAAGATTTGTAAGCCCCTAGATTTTAAAATTTTATTTTTATAATTTAAATAGCATTTATATCTTTACAATGAATTATTAAAATTATTAGGATTTTTTCTAGAATTTTTAAATAATTTTTTAATAATTTTTAAAGCAAAAAAATATTATTTTGTAATTATTTAGATTGTTTTAATATCGATTTGTAATTGTTTTAATTGTTTTTAGCCCTGTTTGCAAATTCGATTTGACTGTGCAAATAAAAAATTGCACAAAGCAAGGCGGTGGAAGGTTTTTGTAATACCAATAATTTAGGGGGGTTTTCTGCAAAATCCTAACCCGACCACCGACTTCGGTCGTCATCTCCGACGAGTAGCGCCGAAACCCTAACCCTAACCCTAATCTAAAACCCTAAATCCGACCGAATCTATAAAAGCCCCCGACCCCAAACCCTAACCCTAGACTTCACCACAGCCGCTCGAACCACCGCCACAGCCTATTTCTTCCCCGACGATCGCCGGAACCCTAGATCTAGGTTTCCTGTCACCCAGAGCCACTTTCCGACGAACCACCACCCCCAATCGACGCGTCTCGATGAGGCGACCCCCGTCCTATTTTTCTCCGACGACCCCAACGCCTACAACCGCCGTACAGCAGCCCCGCTCTTCGACTCGAAGCCGGACACGTACGTGTCACCTTCTTCTTCTTCTCTATTTCATCTCGTCTTCACCTATGTGATTCGCCGAGTATCGACGAGTCTTGTGGTAAGTTTGGACATGGCTAGTTCGAGTCGTGCGTGTCGTGCACGTCCCGGACACAGGATTCGACCATTCTTCGTGTCCTTAACTGTCAGGACACGAAGTATATGTTATTGGGTTTAAAACCCATTAACCTAAACCATAATAAAACAAACTAAAATCCTATCCCTATCACATAACCCGAGATGACCCCCTGGCCAGCTTGAGCCATGTTAAGCCCCCCTGTTCTCCTAGCCCGAGTTCGAGCCCCCCTTTCGTTCTTTCTTTTTGTTTTGGTTTTTATTTTATTTGTTTTATATATATATATATTTTTTTTATATATATATATGTATATATGTATTTATATATATGTATTTATATATATGTATATATGTATATGTATTTATATATATTATTATATATATACTGTTATATATATATATATATATATATACTGTATTTGTATATATATTTTTTATATTTAGTATTTATATATATATATATATATATATATATATATATATATATATGTATATTTGTTATATATATATATATATATATATATATATATATATATATATATATATATATATCCATTATATATATATATATATATATAAAAATATCTATATATTTATGTATATATATAAATATATTTGTTGTATATGTATATATATATTTTAAATTCAATTTTGTGCAAAATATCATTATGTGTAAATTCACAAGTTATTTTATTAGGTAATTTTATGATTGTATATTTTACCACTTTAAAATAAATTATTAAAATACTTTAATATTTATATTTGAGTTACTGTATTTTATTAATCATGGCCATTTGATGTCCAAACCTAGCATGGATTTTTTGGGGCCAAATGTGTCTAATACATTCAAAGTCTGTACAAGTCATATTGGACTTGATTCATGACTTTGGGTCCCGTATCTGGACTTCGGTTCAATTTCGAATACGTGGACAAAATAGTAAATAATTAATTAATTATTTTCCAAAAATTTTTACTTGCTATTTTTGAATTTTTATATATATTTTAATTGTTATAAAAATATGGGAAAAATTGTATTTAAATACTATGTTAATTTAGCTAAATTAATATAATTTTTCCAGTATTTAATAGGCATTTTGGCATTTTATAAAAATAGGAAAACCGAACTCATTTTCAGGATACATATGTTTGCTGATTTTTAATAAATATCTTTGAGAGTTTATAAAAATAATTAGTATCAATTTCTATAATTAATAAGGATCATTTTGGTACTTTACTTTATGTAAAATTGGTCTTTTTGTCTATCTCAAAAATTATTGGAACAAAGTGTACAGTTTGATTTATTTATTGAATAGTTACGACTTAAAATATTTTGTGTTAATTTGAGTTATTGTAGTATTGGACCTCACCCTACACTAATATAAAGGCCGTAGAAAGTTAGTTTGGGTATTGTGTCACCCCACATTGGTCTCCTATGCTAAAGGCATCATTTGGCTAGGTGTCCAGTCAGAAAGTCGTATCGCACAACTAGCGTCTTAGTGTTTAACTTAGTATAAAACTAAGTTTATGTATTATTTCTACAGTGACGAGTCACCAGACATCTATAGCATTTCTATCACTACCTTGCTTTGCTAAAGGCATGTACCTCTACAAACTTTACATACTGTTACAACAATGAACTGTGATCCAACCATGTTAAATGCTGATCCTTGGGGTAGCAAGTTAAATCTTCATATGTTACATTATTTTTAGTCCCTACCATGCTTATGATAGTTCTTATATCTCTCATATGTTTAACAACGGGTTAAGGAGAAACTGTTAGTAGAGTACGTGATCATGTCCCCCTTCTCCGTATGTATTTACCGTGCACGGTAACATTCTATATATAACTTTGCCGTATGTTCTGATCCCGCGTTTGTATATGGATATACACCGATGCCGTTAGTGCACGTATGTGCATTCCATAAAAATTGATATGTACCGCTGTACATCCTATTTACCTATTGATCGATCACGTACATGCTACGATTTTAAATTTTAAAACAAACATATGTTACCATTTATAAAGAACCAGTTAAACCATGATATGCCATGATTCCAGTTTATTACACTTCTGTTCATTTCATGTTTCGTATATTTAGTTTGTTAGAAACAGTACTTGCTCTCGTCCTGACAGGATAACGTTGTAGGTATACTTACTGAGGAGGAGTTGCTTTGTGATTCCTATTATGGAGTTGCTATCGAGGACCAGGCTATACTTTACGAGGATTTACCTGCGGGAAAACTCGTCTAGTTTGTTTATTTACTTGGGACTTTTGAGAGTAGTCATGTATTAGACTACGTATTTTGTAATTGGACCTGTATCTAGTTTTACATTTGGACTTGTACTTGGAACTTATTTATATTCAAGATGACTTTTGTGTTTGGACCATTTCTGACTCATTATTACATATAGAACTGTTAGCACACCTTGGTCTTATCTTATTTGCCTTTAGAACAGCTTACTACGCTTTATCTCAAGCGTAGGCTGGACATGACTCGGCTTGGCCCAACAATTTGGGTAGCGGATCGTGACACGGACTTGCGCCTTGGTCAATTCAATTTCCTAGAATCTTCGAGCCGTCTCAACGCACTTATCCTTCGGGGCAACACGGTGCTTCGTATCGATTCACTCGATGCATTCTTTGGGATAAGGCAACTCTTTGCATCGACTTAGTTCGATGCATTGCTCGGGACAACGTAACTCGTATCGATTCACATCGATACACAATCGGGTCAACGTAACTCTTCGAGTCAACGACACAACATAATGCACCATGCGGAGCGGGGCATTACATTTGCAATCGACACACGAGATGCTATACGCATCGAACAATCGTCGATGACTTATAGTCTCGTCTTAATTAATCACAAAGTTCATGATCAACCAATTCGTTCATTCTCGTATTGCTATTTACAAAATTTTGATAGCACGAGGCACACTCCATTTTGTATTCTCACATCGTGTTTACGTTTCCTTACGTATCGATCTCGATACGTCGTATCAATTTCGATAGCGTAAGGGTCAACTTTGATTCTGTTTCAACGTCGACAACTTGTATTGAATATGTCTAAGTTCTCCACAAATATTTTCGTACGTCTCGAATCGTTTCCCGATTCGTTGCATTCCGTTATGCTTTGATCGTGTAACCGAGTTACCGATTATCCAACATCGAACCCTCGAGTTAAACGATCATGCCCTTTAAGGTTTTGCGTGTTTCAGTTGTACTCAATTGAGTTTTGCCGTTGTTTGCAAAAACAAAAGTTTTATAACAAACTGAGAAAAGAGTACAAGAGTACAATAAATTCTGGGAAAGTACAACTGTAGGAATCTGATCAGAAGACGATCACTTTATCCCTTGGACTATGTGAACTTGAAGACTGTAGTCTCTAGAGAATGCAGCAGAAATTTTGAAAGAGTTCTTGATCTCTGTGCGTATGTATCTGATCATTTCATAATGATTGGAAACTCTATTTATAGAGTTCAACAAATAACTATTTTAGCAGTTATTCTAATGTGCGCGAGGCTGGATTGTGCCACATTGGGTTGCGCCAACCTCCTGTTGTGCCAACTTTCATTCAGTTGTTAAGTCGTGTACTAACTGTATTTAGACGCATGGCATCATGTGATTGAGATGCGTGTGGTCGTGTACAGGATAGTAGACACGTCTTGAGAGATTAGTGGCATGTGCGCCACGTCATCCTGCTTTAGAATGTAAGTTGTCTCAACTTCATCAGGTTGCGCGACCTTCGGTCAACGAGTCAAACTGTGCCTGATTTGGGCTGCGCCTAAACACGTGGCAGCCTTTGAGCAGAAGTCATTCAGATTGCGCCTAGGCGCAACTAAGGATTTTGTCTGGATTGCGCCTAGGCGTAACTTATGAAGCATACAGGACAGATGTCAACCAATTTCCCTTGAGCGGCACAAATCACGGGATTCGAAGAGATTTTCCTCGTTCACTGTGGTGTCGGTTGTCAGTGTTGTCAGGTAATGATGGCCATTAAACGTCAGATGCCACGTATATCTTGGCGTAACAAGACTGGGCACAGTCTGATATATGGCGCAACCTGTTCTCTGAGCTTCATATCAGTGGCACAACCTGATTTTTGGGGCGCAACTTGATCACTGAATAGTATGTTCAGGGCGCAACTTGATTTTTAGGCCCTACAAGACCCCCTTCAAAGTTTTTAAAACTTAAAAATGTTTCAAAGTTTTCAAATACTTTGAATTTAGAAAATTTTTGACTGAGTCAAGTTGCGCTAGTCAACAACCGGCCATCACAATTAAATTTTTTTCTCGAAAATACAAAACCTCCTCTTCGTCTTCCCGAGTTTTATCGATGATTTTCAGTTTTCAATGAAGAATACGAAGAGTCAATTTGTTGATATATATATGTAGTAGTTGATCTTTGTGCTTTATTCTTCACTTCTATTCTTCAATGGCCCCCAAGAAGAAAGAGATGGAGACAAATGCTGACACTACAATCAAGTCCCCTGAAGCGGGACATGATGTTGCGCCTACAACTTATTTGTTGGAGGCTGACCCGTCGTTGAGAGCGGCAAACTTTTTAGACTGTTTTGGTCTAGACTCGACAGTCTTCAATCATTTGAATTGTGGGCCATCCTCCGAAGGGCGTGGTGATGCGGAGGGGTTCCTTAATCTGATGCGTCGCTCGGGGATCCGCAACATACAAGAATTGGACGCCGCCCTTCATCAGCCTAATGAAGGCAAGAACAAGAAATAATGTTTGGGTGTGCCAAAAAAAAATTCTATTCTCTTTTCTTTTGTTTTTGTCTGTAGGGGTCCACCCATCTTTACGCAAATGAAATCTAAAATTTTCGATATATTGTGTGGCTGTGATTTCGAATGGCGCACGTGGACGTATTCTTTTGGCTAATTCTTTGTTTACTGTTTCTTTTAAGAGACACATGGCAGTCGTCACACGGTTTTAGACGCCCATTTTTAGTTCTTTCCAGAAATAGACTCCTAGAATGATGCGCCAGTTTTCATCTTTTCTTCTTTAAAAAGGACAACCAGAAATAAAAGAGTCATTCATACTTTCTCAAAACAAATGGCTTCTCACAAGATCTTACTATTCATTAGTTCACTTGCGCCACTTCATCCCAATGTTATTCGTTTGCATGTTGTGCCTTCAAAATTGGTAAGTCTCGAAGAAGAATCAACGGTATGAATATTCTTCTTTCGTACCACTTTTGAAGATAAGTATTGATCTGCATGATGTAGACACTGTTGATATGTGCTAACTATTTCTGAGAATAGGCGCGCACTGTGATCCAGTACTTAGTTTCGATCATAGGCGCGTATTGTTGACATGCGCCAGTGTGATCAACTTGCATTGTAGAGATATGTGCCTATTGATCGTCGAGCATTTTTTTATGTGTGCCTGTTAAACAGTACACTCTGTTGGGATGCGCCGGTTTGATCAGCACATAGTGCTGTTATGCGCCTGTTGATAGTCGCAGTCTGCTGATATGCGCCTGTTGATAAGCGCACACTGCTCAAATGTGCCTGTTTGATAGGCGCACATACTGCTGATAGATTCTGCTAACTTTTCCTGTTTTGTTAATATTTGCTGGGATTCGGCTAGCAAGCTTCTTCAGGACTGGCATTAGTGATTTGGATGTTGCAGAGGGCATTCTTCTGACACTCACATCAGACAGATCATGTGGTTCTGACACTCAAATCAGACAGCTCAAGACTCTTCATGTTCAAAAAGGGTCTTCCCCAGATGGTAGAAAGAGCCTTTATACATGAGAGTTGGATGGTGGAGACACAGAACTAGGAATTGTATCACAAGGGTGATCTTATTCCTAGTTCCCCTGGCGGGCCATCTTCTCTCCACCAGTTGTATTGACAGCAGCTCATCTTTGGGCTGCTGCACTCTGGGATTCTCCTCTCGTCTTTTTGAGAGGGAAGACCAGAGTTGATTCCATTGTCTGGCTCACTGCTTCAGGTCGAGACGACAAGGAATTGCTACTAACAAATAAGAAGATCCAAAGATGTAATAGACCTTCATTATCAATGGAAAGATCTAAAGATGTAATAGACCTTCATTAGAATGAAAATTAGAGATGTAATAGATTTTTATCAAGATGTATCTATGCTTTTTAAAGAAGGAATAAATAAATGATTGTCTCATTATTCTCCTTTTTATAATTCAATTTTGATATACTGACATAGATAACAGAATGCGGAGAGAATACGAATGTGGCAAGTTGTTTGACGTGACTATTTAGAGTTCAGAGACATGGATTCTCATTATGATAAATGAAAGAGTGATCGGTCACTTCAATTTTTAAGGAAGAGACGTTGAATGAATGAATGGTCGTTCAAACTCTCGAAGAAAAGAATAAATGAGTGAATAGTCACGTCAGTTTCAGAGAAGGGACAATGAATGGTCAGTTATAAATGAATGAACAGTTATAAGTGAACGAACAGTTGTTCTTCTTTCTAAAAGTTGCATCAGTTCTCGAGGCTGATTATCTATTTGTTTTGCCTATAAATAGAACAAAACTTTTATAGACATTGTCAATCGCTTTTCCTTCTGTACAAAAATGTCTTCCAAAGATTTACTTGCTCCGAAGATCGAAGAAGAAACCGAGACGCCCCCTACTGAGCCTCTCGTGCCTTCTCGAAAAGAAAGAGGCGAAGGCTCAAGTGTTCCTCCTGCACCAGAATAGGATTTGATCTCCAAGTTAGTGGAACCTGGGAAGACTACCGAAGAAGAGGCATTGAGGATGGCTGTTTGTAAGTTTTTTGTGAGTTCAGGCAAAGAGGCGTTTGAACAATTGGCAAATTATGTATTTAATCATGAAGGATCGGGGCCCCCTTCCCGTCCTTAATATCATGTAATTTCATTCTACCTTCGGATAAAATATACATCATGTCTTTGGAGTATTTTGCTTTTATACATAATATTTCTTGAGAAATTTGCCATTGATAGGTATCATAGCAACTCTGCCATCCATGTCTGTTAATTGATAAGCTCTATTTGAGAAGACTTTATTTACCACATACGGTCCTTCCCACTTTGCCTCGAACTTGTCTTTGCTCATATGTGTCATAGTCATAGGACGTCTGACTGTAAGAACCAACTCGCCTTCTTGAAATGTTCGCACTCTAACATTGCGATTGAAAGCTTTTGAGATCTGGGCTTGATAAAGTTCAATATGCTGTTGAGCCAGTAACCTTTTCTCGTCGAGCGCCTCCAACTCTTGAAGCCGAAGACGATTATTGTTTTCTATAGTAAGTTCGTTAGCAATAGCGATCCTTAATGATGGAATTTGAATTTCCAGTGGTAGGACAGCTTCACATCCATATACTAGAGAAAAAGGTGTGCAACCTGTAGGATTACGGACAGTAGTGCGATATGCCCATAAATATTCTCCAAGTTTATCACTCCAATTACGTTTGTTGATAGAGACAAACTTTTTAAGGAGTTTGATAATGGTCTTGTTGAATGCTTCAGCTAAGCCGTTAGCTGCAGGATTATAGGTCGTTGAGGCAACATTATTGATTATGTTGTCATCACAGAACCTATTAAACTTTTGGCTGATAAATTGCGGTCCATTATCATGGATGATTCGGTGAGGGACACCAAACCTGTATATCACATGATGTTTGATGAAGTTGATGATACTACTAGTTTTTACTTCAGCCAAAGGTATAGCTTCTGCCCACTTGGAGAAATAATCGGTTATAGCTAATATGAACCGATGTCCTTTAGATGAAGGAGGATTAATAGGGCCAATTATGTCCATGCCCCAAGCTTCAAAAGGCCATGAGGCAGCAGTTGGATGAAGAAATTCCGATGGTTGGTGAATGAAATATGCATGAATTTGACATGCACGACATTTCCTTGCATAGTCAATAGCATCTGATACCATTGAGGGCCAGTAGTAGCCCATACGTCGAATACGATCCTGTAGTTTAGGACCAGGCTGATGTGCTCCACAAACACCATCATGAGCTTCATGCAATATCTGCTTTGTTTTGTCACCAGCGAGACATCTTAAAAGCAATCCATCAAAAGTTCTTCGATAGAGTGTTTTAGTAGTATGATTATAATAGAATCGAAGCGATCGACAACGGATACTTGTAGCTTCTTTAGGATCTTCTGGCAAGATATCATGCACTGCAAAATCAATGAAAGGTGCTCTCCAGTCCTTTCTAATATCATTGACCTAGTTAGGTTGCTGAATTCAATGTTGTGATTGTTTTCAACACAGAATAGTTCTCTATTAGAGATAACAACCATCTGTTGTCTTTTGACTGGAACTGCCAATACCGCAGCTAGGTTAGCTAAGGCATCAGCTTCTGTATTGCATGCTCGTCGTACATGTTCGATGAAAAATCCTTTGAACGAAGAAGCTATCCTGGTTGCTGCTTCATGGTATGGTACTAAATCTTGATGTCGGACTTCATATATGCCTGTAACCTGATTAACAATCAGCTTAGAGTTGCCATATACTTCGAGATATTCAACACCCAGTTGTTTAGCCAATTGGAGTCCAATGAGCAAGGTATTGTATTCTGTCACATTGTTAGAGCATGATTCGTCTAAAGAATAAGCCCTTTGAATAGTTAATCTATCGGATGAAATAAGAACAATTTCCACTCCAGCCACAAGGGTACTTCCAGGTCCAATTCTAGAAGCTCCATCAAAGAACAACCTCCAGGTAGGAAATCATATTTGATTCCAATGTTTCGTCCGGAATCTCATCATAGAGTTTAGATGTCTCAGGGACAGGATGAGCAGCTAAGAAGTCGGCAAGTGCTTGACCTTTCACAGACTTTTGAGGAACATAAACCATATCATATTGTGCTAATAATACGGCCCATGTAGCAAGCCTGGAATTGAGTGTACATGGCTTTTTTATTAAAACTTGAAGAGGATTAACTATGGATATGAACAGCGAACATTAAGGCTAAACATTCCTTCTCCACCGGACTATAACGATGTTCAGCTCCAATCATTGTTCGGCTAAGGTAATAGATGGCTTGTTCATGGCCTTCCTTGTTCTTCTGAGCCAACAAAGCTTCCAATGAATGATCCATTGCCCGGACATACATTAAGAAGGGTATTCCTGAAATCGGTGGTACAAGAACCGGTGGACTCATTAAATACCGCTTTATGTTATCAAATGCTCGTTGACATTCTTCCATCCAAACGAAAGATACACCTTTCTTCATTAACTGAGTAAATGGTCTGCAACGTCCAGATAAATTCGAAATGAACCGCCTGATGTACGCAAGTCGACCTTGGAATCCTCGTAGCTCTTTTAGGTTGCGTGGAGGACACATCTCTTGAATGGCTTTGATCTTCTCGGGATCAACGTGTATACCCTTAGAGGTAATGACGAAGCCGAGAAATTTTCCACTAGAGATACCCAAGAAAGACTTGGTGGGGTTCATTTTGAGTTGATGCTGGCGCATTAGATTGAAGATAGTTCTTAAATCTTGAATGTGATCTTCCTTGAGACGACTTTTAACAGCAATGTCATCAACATAACATTCGACAGTCTTTCACAGATGATCTCGAAAGATAGTACTCATAGCCCGCTGGTAAGTTGCACCTGCGTTCTTAAGACCAAATAGCATGACTATATAACAGTATAGCCCACGAGGAGTACAAAACGAAGTATGCTTTTCATCTTCAGGATTCATCCGGATTTGATTATATCCAGAAAATCCATCCATAAAAGAAATTCGTTCGAATCCACATGTATTGTCGATCATGACGTCAGTAATTGGGAGAGGGAACTCGTCTTTAGGACAAGCATCATTGAGATCCCGAAAGTCTATACAAACTCGAACCTTTTCGGTCTTCTTCAGAACTGGTACAACGTTGGCCACCCAGTCAGGATGCTGTTCTTCTTTGATAAAACCACAAGCTATAAGCTTTTTGACTTCATCATTTGCATCCATTATTTTAGGCTTGAATCGCCGTTGTTATTGTTTGACTGGCTTAGCATTCGGCAGGATGTTAAGCTTATGAGTTGCAACTTGAGGATCTAATCCCGGTATATCTTCATAACTCCAGGCGAAGGTATCAATGTATTCACGAATGAGGTGAATTAACTCTTGTTTATCATTTTCAGGGAGGTTCTTGCTAATGAAGATTGGTCGTGACACACCTTCTTCTCCAATATCAATTTGGACAAGTTGATCCTCAGTAGGTGGTTCTCGTTGTTCGAAACGAAGTTCCCACTGATTGTCCATCTTTTGTGCTGTCACACCCCAGAACCAGAATACTGGAGAGCGGGGACAGACATAGCCAGCTACGTATATTGAAATAGAATACATCTCAACTATACGGTCACGGCTGTCTAGATATGAGGGTTTACTACAAGCCAACAGTCTCTTAAGGTCAAGCCTATTGTCTCAATCTCAAGCAAGTAAAATAATTACAAGATATTTGACCACCAAATATACAATAAAAGGCGTCCCAAATATTATATATCAGCTGATCATGAAGCTAGTCGTACAAAATGCGAGGACTAGCAAGAGTTTAAGTCATACATGATCAACCCTAGGATTTGTTAATCATGTTTACAGCCCGTAGGCAGACAGTAAGTAAAAGTACATCGAGCTAACAGGTGCTCGTCGACTAAAACGCCTCAAAAGAATAAATTTACAATAGAGTGAGCGAAACAAAATAGAAAACCCACTCGTAGCCCGGGTTCCTTCTAGTCGCCACCATCGGGCTGGAAGCTTGGTAGATCCTCGGGAGCTGCTCCGAAATCTGGCCACACAAAACCAGCTGGGTCAACCCCAGAAAGAGCAAGTGCCACAAGGGGGCCACGAAATAAGAACAAAAGCCAGCAATCAGCACAAGAAAATCTAATATTAAAACTTGAATTAAGAAAACATGTCCGGATGATATACGATGAGATAACCATGGAACTATTCCGATAGCCAGGTTACAACCCGTAAACCAAACAAGGATTGGGGTTGTAATCCTCCATCTGAACAGAGCTTGGTTTCCCACCATTTATCGGCAAGATAATAATGTAAGAAATCAAGACAGGAAGCAAGCTTGTACTGGATCAAGACATGGCTAGACTGGTTACACCTCATTCAATCAATCACGGCCAAGCAGATACTACGGCTTACTACTTTAACTAACTAGGGTTATCACAGGCCTAATTACTAACAAGATGCAGTGAGATTGTTCCACAGCCACAAGCCCTGCAGACCATCCAAGCTACCCAGGACGAAAGATTAGGGTTGAATTCAGGTGGGTACATCGCCCAGGAGACAAATGTACTCTTAGGTGACTTAGAGGGTGCAACACTCGACGGTGCGCTGGAAATGTGCCCTACTCGACGGCAGGCTACAGATTCCAAGAGCGCCCAGGTAACGGGATTGCCTGTAGCTGTGTCATCTCTTCATGACTACTGTGTTATTCTAGTTATTAACCTTAATCCATTTTAGTAGGAGCTCCTGACCGTGGTACTCAGGAGTCCCATCCTAGACATGATACGAGACTGGACAAGTGAATTTAACGAGCAAACAAGAAAGAACCACCCACGGTGTCAAGGCAGGTCAAGTTAAGTATCAAGATAAATCATGTCAGGGTACTTGTCAGGAGTGCGCCAATACGGGCCACTATCATGTCAGGTTGGTCATGTAAGGAGTGCACCACCACGGGTCACTGTCGTGTTATGCTAGTTCCTTGCATACCATGCCATGTACAATAGTCATTCCAAACATATTAAGTAAAATTAAGTTCGTGACAAAAGACGTAAGGATATAAAATGGACGTAAAATATCTAATAAAATATCAATATACAGGACAATAGAAAAGCCAAGCTTAAAGAAATAAGACCAAACTCCAAGAGCCTGTGGGTTAAGCAAGGGGGGTCAGGGAAGCAGCGTACGAAAAGTCACGCACGCTGAGAGAGCAGCATAGGTGAAAGTCACGCATGCTACAGGAGCAGTGTGTGAAAGTCACGCACGCTACAGGGAGCAGTGTGTGAAAGTCACGCACGCTCAGGGGAGGCAGCATACGTGAAAGTCACGCACGCTACAGGAAGCAGTGTGTGAAAGTCACGAACGCACAGGGGAGGCAGCATACGTGAAAGTCACGCACGCTACAGGAAGCAGTGTGTGAAAGTCACGCACGCTCAGGGGAGGCAGCATACGTGAAAGTCACGCACGCTACAGGGAGCAGTGTGTGAAAGTCACGCACGCTACAGGGAGCAGTGTGTGAAAGTCACGCACGTTCAGGGGAGGCAGCATACGTGAAAGTCACGTACGCTACAGGGAGCAGTGTGTGAAAGTCACGCACACTCAATGAGACACGCTTCTAACAGGAAGCGTACTCAAGCCTGCGTACGCAGCGCTAAAGAGCGCGCGTAGCTCAATGTGCGTAAGCTAAGCAGCTCTGCACACTGCTCACTGTCTTCTCCAAACAGCAAGAACACATGGCTGAAACCAAAAAGTTCATAACTTGGCCATCCGAACTCCAAATCCGAATTTCCAAGGCTCCAACTGGAGTGAAACTGAAAGCTCTTCCACATGGAAGCATCAGAACTCAAAGAAAACCAACCAAAATAGATCAAAACATGTAAAATCCGAAAATTGCAATAACTTAGATCTACATCAACAGAGACTCCAAATCATAAAAATCCAAGAACTAATGTTGATCTACATGTCCTAAACTAGCAAATGGACAAAGAAAAGAGGGTCCTCATGTAGTAGCAAGATGCACTTGCCTAGGGTTAGGAGAGTTGTGTTGAGGAAGGAGAAGAAGAAGAAGAAGGAATTAATGGTGTTTATGAAGAGAGAGAGTGGTACGTGGGAATATAAAGAGGAAGAGTTGTGGTGGGTTGAGGGTGGAGTGTAGGTTAAGGTGTTCCAACACATAAAACCGAACCAAACCGAACCATCCCCAATAAAACCGAACCATGCCAAAACCCAAAATACGGGAAATACCGAAATTCCACAAGTCGAGAAAAATAAAATTACATGCCAAAATCTAGATACGAGTATAAATACGAAATACGGAAAATACAAGAAATACGGAAAATACGGGAAATACGGGAAATACGGGAAATACAAGAAATACGGGAAATAAGGGTGACAACCCTACCCACCTTAAAAGAATTCCGTCCTCGAAATTTAATCAAGGAGCTAGAGATTGTCACGACAAGCTACACTAAGCACAGACAAGTTATACTAAGCAGTTCAATCATACAATCATACAGTGCAAGCAAGGAAGGGAAAATGTAAGACATAAGAAGGACATTATACCTCACGAGTCAAACAGGTAGGGATATCGCGATCGGATGTCGTCCTCACGCTCCCACGTTGACTCACCTAGAGAGTGATGACCCCAAGCAACACGAACTAATTTAATAGTCTTGTTCTTGAGTATCTTTTCCCTCTGGTCCAATAGAGACACGGGCCTCTCCTCATACGAAAGGTTGGTACCAACAACCAATTCTGAATGGTCTAGGATGTGGCTCGGGTCCGGAATATACCGTCGTAATTGGGATACATGGAATACATCGTGTACCTCACTTAGCGACGACGGAAGAGCGAGACGATAGGATACATCTCCTACTCGCTCTAGAATATCGAACGGCCCTATATACCTAGGACTAAGCTTTCCCCGTACGCCGAAGCGATTGACGCCGCGGTTAGGCGAGATCCTATGGAATACATGGTCGCCGACAGCAAATTCTAAGGGACGCCGATGAGCATCGGCCCAATGGCGCTGGCGGTCCTGGGCAACTCGGAGGTGATCTCTGACCTTCCTGACCACTTAAACCGTCTGGGAAATCAATTCGGGTCCGAGCATCTGCCTCTCTCCGATATCGTCCCATGCTAGCGGGGATCTGCACTTCCTGCCATAAAGAGCCTCGAAGGGTGCCATCTGGATACTGGCCTGATAACTGTTGTTGTACGAGAATTCCACCAGGTGCAGATGATTCTCCCAGGAACCATCGAAGTCAAGGGTACAGGATCTCAACATATCTTCAAGAGTCTGGATTGTGCGCTCTGACTGACCATCCATCTGCGGGTGATAAGCTGAGCTGAACTGGAGACGAGTCCCCAAACTCTTCTGTAAGCTGCGCCAAAAGTGTGATGTGAATCTTGAATCCCTGTCCGAGGTGATGCTGACTGGCACACCGTGAAGCCTAACGATCTGCCTGAGATATATCTCTGCTAGCTGTGCCGTCGACTGTCCAACTCTGAATGGGAGAAAGTGCACCACCTTGGTAAGCCTGTCCACGATTACCCAAATAGCATCTCTGCCGGCCGAAGATCTGGGCAATCCGGTCACAAAATCTATGGTTATATGTTTCCATTTCCATTCTGGGATCGGTAAAGGTTGAAGAAGTCCAGCGGGCCTCTGATGTTCAGCTTTAACCTGTTGGCAAACCAAACACCGAGAGACAAACCGGGCTATCTCCCTCTTCATGCCATTCCACCAAAAATGCTGACGAATATCACGGTACATCTTCGTACCACTCGGATGAATAGAATACTGTAAACTGTGGGCTTCTGCCATGACTTCCTGTCTGATATCTCCACTGGATACACAAAGACGAGTGCCGTGCCGAAGGGTACCGTCTTCATGGATACATAACTCTGGCCTTCTTCCTGCTTCACACTCTGCTCTGAGTCGCTGAAGCTTGGAATCTGCTGACTGCGCTATCCGGATCCTCCCAACTATGCTGGACTGAACCTGTAGACTGGCCATCAATGCCACGCTGGTTGGAAGAACCACTTAAATTCCCATCCTCTGAAGATCTGCCAATAATTCTGGTTGCGCCGTCAGGAGATAAACTTCGGCTCTCCTGCTCAATGCATCTGCTACAACGTTGGCCTTCCCGGGATGATACTGCAAATCTACATCATAGTCCACTAGTAGCTCGAGCCATCTTCTCTGTCGCATATTAAGGTCCTTCTGGGTGAAAACATACTTCAGGCTCTTATGATCAGTAAAGATCTCCACTCTATCTCCGTACAAGTAGTGTCTCCACAACTTCAAAGCAAACACTACCGCCGCCAATTCCAAGCCGTGGGTCGGGTAATTCTTCTCATGATCACGAAGTTGACGTGATGCATAAGATATTACCTTCCCATGTTGCATCAAGACACACCCCAATCCTCTGCCTGAAGCGTCGCAATAAACTGTGAATCCTCCGGTCCCATCTGGAAGGGTGAGAATGGGAGCCGTTATCAAACCTCGCTTCAACTTCTCAAATGATTCCTGACACTCTGCTGTCCAAACAAACGGCACATTCTTATGGGTCAACTGGGTCATCGGCGCTGAAATCCTTGCGAAATCTGAAACGAACCGCCGGTAGGAAGCTACGAACCTCTGCCACTGAGCTGGGTACCGGCCATGACTCGATAGCCACAATCTTCTGGAGATCCACTTCCACTCCTCCTCGGGTAATGATGTGACCCAAGTATGATATACTATCGAGCCAGAACTCGTATTTACTGAACTTGGCGTACAACTGATGCTCCCTAAGCGTCTGAAGGACGACTCTGAGATGCTGCTCATGCTCTGCTTCACTCTTGCTGTAGACCAGGATGTCATCTAGGAACACGATCACAAATTGGTCCAAGTAAGGCATGAAAATGTGATTCATGAGGTCCATAAATACTGCCGGCGCATTGGTCGCTCCAAAGGGCATAACAAGGAACTCCCAATGTCCATACCTCGATCTAAATGCTGTCTTCGGGATGTCCTGTTCTCTGACTCTGATCTGGTGGTATCCTGACCGCAAGTCGATCTTCGAGAACACTGAAGCCCCTCTGAGCTGATCAAACAAATCATCTATCCTCGGAAGAGGGTATCTGTTCTTGATTGTCATCGAATTCAAGGTACGATAATCAACACATAGCCTGGACGTACCATCCTTCTTTTTTACAAGAAGCATCGGGGCTTCCCAAGGTGATCCACTTGCACGGATGAATCCCTTGGTCCTCAGTTCTTCAATCATCATGTACAAAATCTCCAACTCTGAAGGCGCCATCCTGTAGACTCGCTCTGACACTAGTGCTGCCCCGAGAATCAAGTCTATAGTGAACTCAATCTCCCGTTCTGGCGGCATCCCTGGAAGCTCCTCTGGAAAGACATCTGGAAACTCTTCAACTATCCGGGGTAACTGTACTGCTGCTACTGCCATCCGCAATGCTGGGGAAGATGGCTCCACTGTGCCTCTGGAAAATGAAAACTCTGGCTCGCCGGGGATACTAAAGACAACTCTGCCAATATGGCAGTCCATCCTAGCATACTGGTTCCTCAACCAATCCATGCCTAGGACTATATCATAGTCTGCTATAGGAAACTCTATGAATCTAGCGGGAAACTCCCTACCGCTAACTACGATCTGACACGAGGAAAACACTCGATCTACTCCCACAAGACCATTACCAGTAAGTATATTGAGCCTCACTGACAATGACTCGGGCTCCAATCCTATCCGTGTCGCGAATCGTGCAGACATGAATGAATGCGATGCACCAGAATCAAATAATACCGAAGCTGGAAAGGAGTTGACGAGAATAGTACCTGCCACAACCTCACCTGGTGCAACTTCTTCTTCCATAGCCATCATCATGGCCTGACCTTGTCCTCTGGCTGCTGGTCCCCTCTGCTGGAAACCTCTCTGCCTATTCTGGGTCTGAGCTTGGGCCTGCGCATACTGCTGGGGATGCTGCTGCTGGAATGCCTGAGACTGAGGTGGCAAGGGCCTCGAAGACTGATACTGCTGCTGCTGAACTGGTACTGGAGCCGGTCCTCTCACCGAAGAGCTAGAAGGGTTGGATGCTGATGAACCACCCCTATTCGGGCAAGCCCCAACCCTATGATCTGCTGCTCCACAAGCCAGGCACAATCCCTGCGCCCTACGGAAGTCTGCCACCACATGCCCTGGCTTCTCGCAATGAGAACATCCCATCGCGGAAGTCTGCTTCTGCTTCTGCTGCTGCGGGTACGTCGGGGTCGAATGCTGAACCGACGTTACTGAGGCCGCCCGCCTCGGAGTTCCAATGGTCAATCCCCTAGCTGCCGGGGCTGGAGCTGATGATTGGTGCATCTGGCTGTGGGACCGCTTCCTGCCTCCGGTCCTATCCACGATCCTCTGGGAGGTGTACTCATGCCTCCTAGCTGCTCTCAAGACTGCATCGAACGTCTGGTGCTCGAACTGCTCAACCGCCAATAAGATCTCCAAATGCAGTCCTTGCTGGAACCGCTGGTCCCTATCAAACTCGGTCGCCACCAAGGTGGGGGCAAACCTACTGAGTCTAGAAAAGTTCGATGCATAACTGTCGACTGTTCTGCCTCCTTGCTTCAAGTTGGTAAATCTGGTCTGCCGGTCGTACCGAGCCACAGCATCAAAATACTTCGTCTGGAATCTCTCCCTAAATACTGCCCAAGCAATGGGTGCCACTAATCCCTTGGCCTGCGCCGCCCACCAATTACGAGCTAAGTCCAACAACTACAGGCGTACCACCGCCACCTTCTCATTCTCGGGTGTTCTAGCTGCTTCCAGAACCACCTCGGTATCCTGAAGCCATGCATCCGCGGCAATCGCATCCTCGGTGCCGTCGAAGAAAGGAGGGTTCAATCTCTTAAAACTGTTCGCCGCCTGGTTCCCTGGATGTCCGCCTCGGGTCAAAGCATCTTGAACTGTCTGGTGCAGGGCGTCGCTTCGACGATCCTGGGAAGCTATCAAGGTTCTAATGAGGCCTACTAAGGTACCATCATCTGGCTCTGTGGGCTGGACGGGCCGAACTGGTGACTCTTCTCCAGTAGGTACAACTCTGGAGGCTACCCCGCAATGCTAGGCTTGATCTCCGGGTTGCTGCTGGCCTACGGAAGGTGCTCCTTCTTGCTGATCGACGGGGTCAGGTACAGTGCCGCTGAAGAAGACGACACAGGGAAACAATAAGGAAGGACCAGGACAGATCAACGATTCAAGCATGTAATCAGGGCAAGAATTTCAGGGATTTGAAAATATGGGCGGAGATCAAGGGCGAATACTGATTGAGACATCTATTCGGTAAACCCTCACATTTCTTGATTGACAAGACCTGCATGGGCCACCACTTAAACCATGTCACACCCCAGAACCAGAATACTGGAGAGCGGGGGCAGACAAAGCCAGCTACGTATATTGAAATAGAATACATCTCAACTATACGGTCACGACTGTCTAGATATGAGGGTTTACTACAAGCCAACAGTCCCTTAAGGTCAAGCCTATTGTCTCAATCTCAAGCAAGTAAAATAATTACAAGATGTTTGACCACCAAATATACAATAAAAGGCGTCCCAAATATTACATATCAACTGATCATGAAGCTAGTCGTACAAAATACGAGGACTAGCAAGAGTTTAAGTCATACATGATCAACCATAGGATTTGTTAATCATGTTTACAGCCCGTAGGCAGACAGTAAGTAAAAGTGCATCGAGCTAACAGGTGCTCGTCGGCTAAAACGCCTCAAAAGAATAAATTTACAATAGAGTGAGCGAAACAAAATAGAAAACCCACTCGTAGCCCGGGTTCCTTCTAGTCGCCACCATCGGGCTGGAAGCTTGGTAGATCCTCGGGAGCTGCTCTGAAATCTGGCCACACAAAACCAGCTGGGTCAACCCCAGAAAGAGCAAGTGCCACAAGGGGGCCACGAAATAAGAACAAAAGCCAGCAATCAGCACAAGAAAATCTAATATTAAAACTTGAATTAAGAAAACATGTCCGGATGATATACGATGAGATAACCATGGAACTATTCCGATAGCCAGGTTACAACCCGTAAACCAAACAAGGACCGGGGTTGTAACCCTTCATCTGAACAGAGCTTGGTTTTCCACCATTTATCGGCAAGATAATAATGTAAGAAATCAAGACAGGAAGCAAGCTTGTACTGGATCAAGACATGGCTAGACTGGTTATACCTCATTCAATCAATCACGGCCAAGCAGATACTACGGCTTACTACTTTAACTAACTAGGGTTATCACAGGCCTAATTACTAACAAGATGCAGTGAGATTGTTCCACAGCCACAAGCCCTGCAGACCATCCAGGCTACCCAGGACGAAAGATTAGGGTTGAATTTAGGTGGGTACATCGCCTAGGAGACAAATGTACCCTTAGGTGACTTAGAGGGTGCAACACTCGACGGTGCGCTGGAAATGTGCCCTACTCGACGGCAGGCTACAGATCCCAAGAGCGCCCAGGTACCGGGATTGCCTGTAGCTGTGTCATCTCTTCATGACTACTGTGTTATTCTAGTTATTAACCTTAATCCATTTTAGTAGGAGCTCCTGACCGTGGTACTCAGGAGTCCCATCCTAGACATGATGCGAGACTGGACAAGTGGATTTAACGAGCAAGCAAGAAAGAACCACCCACGGTGTCAAGGCAGGTCAAGTTAAGTATCAAGATAAATCATGTCAGGGTAGTTGTCAGGAGTGCGCCACGACGGACCACTATCATGTCAGGTTGGTCATGTAAGGAGTGCACCACCACGGGTCACTGTCGTGTTATGCTAGTTCCTTGCATACCATGCCATGTACAATAGTCATTCCAAACATATTAAGTAAAATTAAGTTCGTGACAAAAGACGTAAGGATATAAAATGGACGTAAAATATCTAATAAAATATCAATATACAGGACAATAGAAAAGCCAAGCTTAAAGAAATAAGACCAAACTCCAAGAGCCTGTGGGTTAAGTAAGGGGGGTCAGGGAAGCAGCGTACGAAATGTCACGCACGCTGAGAGAGCAGCATAGGTAAAAGTCACGCACGCTACAGGGAGCAGTGTGTGAAAGTCACGCACGCTACAGGGAGCAGTGTGTGAAAGTCACGCACGCTCAGGGGAGACAGCATACGTGAAAGTCACGCACGCTACAGGAAGCAGTGTGTGAAAGTCACGCACGCTCAGGGGAGGCAGCATACGTGAAAGTCACGCACGCTACAGGAAGCAGTGTGTGAAAGTCACGCACGCTCAGGGGAGGCAGCATACGTGAAAGTCACGCACGCTACAGGAAGCAGTGTGTGAAAGTCACGCACGCTACAGGGAGCAGTGTGTGAAAGTCACGCACGCTCAGGGGAGGCAGCATACGTGAAAGTCACGCACGCTATAGGGAACAGTGTGTGAAAGTCACGCACACTCAATGAGACACGCTTCCAACAGGAAGCGTACTCAAGCCTGCGTACGCAGCACTAAAGAGCGCGCGTAGCTCAGTGTGCGTAAGCTAAGCAGCTCTGCACACTGCTCACTGTCTTCTCCAAACAGCAAGAACACATGGCTGAAACTAAAAAGTTCATAACTTGGCCATCCGAACTCCAAATCCGAATTTCCAAGGCTCCAACTGGAGTGAAACTGAAAGCTCTTCCACATGGAAGCATCAGAACTCAAAGAAAACCAACCAAAATGGATCAAAACATGTAAAATCCAAAAATAGCAATAACTTAGATCTACATCAACAGAGACTCCAAATCATAAAATCCAAGAACTAATGTTGATCTCCATGTCCTAAACTAGCAAATGGACAAAGAAAAGAGGATCCTCATGTAGTGGCAAGATGCACTTGCCTAGGGTTAGGAGAGTTGTGTTGAGGAAGGAGAAGAAGAAGAAGAAGAAATTAATGGTGTTTATGAGGAGAGAGAGTGGTAGGTGGGAATATAAAGAGGGGGAGTTGTGGTGGGTTGAGGGTGGAGTGTAGGTTAAGGTGTTCTAACACATAAAACCGAACCAAACCGAACCATCCCCAATAAAATCGAACCATGCCAAAACCTAAAATACGGGAAATACCGAAATTCCACAAGTCGAGAAAAATAAAATTACATGCCAAAATCCAGATACGAGTATAAATACGAAATACGGGAAATACGAAAAATACGAGAAATACGGGAAATACGGGAAATACGGGAAATATGGGAAATGCGGGAAATACGGGAAATAAGGGTGACATGTGCCCAAGGGTCCACTTCAGGAGCTTCTTCAATGTCATCTTCATCTTCTTTCGAGAATTCGGTGGACACCATGTTCGAAGATACTGTTATCCGATGAACATGACCAATGCTGGTATTGGAATCCCACGAGATAGAATCAGAAGAATTAGATCGTTCTTCTTCATCAGATTCAGAAGGTTCTGGAGTCGGAAGAGGTGAAGTATAACCTAGGCTCCGCTTTGATTTACTATGATATTGTTGTGATTTTCCTTTCGGAACAGAAATACGAAGGGGAGTCCGCCTTTCTTTACCATTGTTGAGGCCTGTTCTGACTGGGATCAGCTTGAATTGGTACTGAAGCAACCTGAGGAGGTGGTACCCCCAGACTAACAGGTATGGAAGATGCTATAAGCTCTGGGTTTGTAGCAGGGTTTATAACCGGTGGCACTGTATGTTGAGCCACGATTATAGTATGCATGCTTGCGACCATCTCTGCCATGGTCTTCAATTTGTTTTCTAGTGCAGCAATTCGTTGCTCTTGACTGGTTGAAGTAGAGACATCTTGATCTTCCGTAATGGTATATGCCGTCACTTCTCTTGCAGCTATTGATGAGATAGTTTGTTCAGAACTTTCACTATCTGTATCAAACTCTAAGAAAGAGTCCTCTTCTACATGGGCAATGGGGAGATCTTCTTGATTAAAGACACCTTGGTTCAAATGTCGATTCCTCGATCTAGTGTATTGAAAGATACCTTCATTAGATGCATAGATCCGATCTAAGTATTGCTGACTAGGATTACGGGATGCATTACGTCTTGAACATTTTCTACCCCAGTGCCTTGAGAAGTCATGTTGACAGAAGCATATAATAGCTCATCTTCGCCTTCTATTATATGTTCAGGAGTTGAAGCATAGTTCAGACGATCGAAGACAGATCATCGAACCGATTGGAAACAACAGTTGATGACGACTTCATAAAGGTAGTGGCAATCATAAGCGTGATTTGGAGATGAAAGAGACATCCCTGTAATATTTCGTCTTTGTGTAAGACGTTGCCGCAGATCAGTTACAACTACAGGACGAAAAGAAGTCGGAGGAACATATTCCTTAATGATGTTAGGAACGTGTCTCCTATTCTTTAGATGTTTAGTTCCCTGAGTGTACAAAGATGTACTCAACTCATTAGCATAGGTGGTTGGGTCTTTCTTTTCAAATTTTGGCTTTTGGTACAGACTGGCCTTTGGCATAGGGTTCTAACGTTTCGCCAAAGTTGATATTGGTTGACGCCTATTGAGATAAGCGCATAAATCTAAAAATTCTGCTCCAGGTGTCTCTGTTTGTGATACCCTCAATTTTCCTTGCTTGGATCTTGAAATTTATAAGGTGGGAAGGTCTTGACCAAACCCCATAGGGGTAGGTAAGATACCTCTTTGGTCAGTATTTTTTCCAATATCAGAGATCCGAAGACCTCTGTTTAAAAGAATTGAATCTGATATATCTTCCTCTGAGTCATAGACCAGGGAAGTTTGAGAAAAGACCAAAGAGTGCTTTCCTTTATTTTGTGGAGGGTCAGCTAAGAAGCCTTTCCTTTTGTTCTGTTGTGAGACCATTTTAGGCACAAATTGTGCCAATTGAGGAAGTGTCAAAGGACTCTTCCCTTTGTTCTGTCTAGTGTTGGCACTAGAACATTGATTCTCCAAGTTCAGAACTTGAGAATTAGAAGAGGGAATAGCCAAAAGACTAGTTCCATTGAGTTGCGCCAGAGTAGCAGACTGCGCCTGAGGTGCTGATTGCTTGGGTTATGCCATAGTCTTACGGGTTACTGATGGTGTCTTGGCAGCAACATGGGTAGACTGCACCTCAATAATTGCTTGAACAGGCTGCACCTTGGCAGCAAAGAGAGTAGTAGACTGCGCGTGGGCAGCAGGATGAATAGGTTACGCACGGGCAACAGAAGCAAGCTGTGCCTGAGCCACCAAGACAGATTGTGTCTTGACCACTGAATACTCAGGTTGCGCCTAGGCAACAGTGACCATGAGAGATTTAGGAGCCCACACAGTCTTGTTCTTGGCGATAGCCACTGTACGCTTATTGCTCTTGGTGCTAATCATATCTTCATAGGCTGTCTGGTTGATTTGAACAACTAGAGTCTTCTGCATCTTACCGATCGACGCAGTGTCACATTGAGTTATCACCTTCTCGTCGGAGGAGAAAGTCGTCCCCAGCAGAGTCGCCATTTTGTTTGCAAAAACAAAAGTTTTATAACAAACTGAGAAAAGAGTACAAGAGTACAATAAATTCTGGAGAAGTACAACTGTAGGAATCTGATCAGAAGACGATCACTTTATCCCTTGGACTATGTAAACTTGAAGACTGTAGCCTCTGGAGAATACAGCAGCAATTTTGCAAGAGTTCTTGATCTTTGTGCGTATGTATCTGATTATTTCATAATAATTGGAAACTCTATTTATAGAGTTCAAGAAATAACTATTTTAGCAGTTATTCTGATGTGCGCGAGGCTGGATTGCGCCACATTGGGTTGCGCCAACCTCCTGTTGTGCCAACTTCCATTCAGTTGTTAAGTCGTATACTAACTGTATTTAGACGCGTGACATCATGTGATTGAGATGCGCGTGGTCGTGTACAGGATAGTAGATACGTCTTGAGAGATTAGTGGCATGTGCGCCACATCATCCTGCTTTAGAATGTAAGTTGTCTCAACTTCATCAGGTTGCGCGACCTTCGATCAACGAGTCAAAATGTGCCTGATTTGGGCTGCGCCTAAACATGTGGCAGCCTTTGAGCAGAAGTCATTCAGATTGCGCCTAGGCGCAACTAAAGATTTTGTCTAGATTGCGCCTAGGCGCAACTTACGAAACGTACAGGACAACTGTCAACCAATTCCCCTTGAGCGGCACAATTCACAGGATTCGAAGAGATTTTCCTCATTCACTGTGGTATCAGTTGTCAGTGTTGTCAGGTAATGATGGCCATTGAATGTCAGATGCCACGTAGATCTTGGCGCAACAAGACTGGGCGCAGTCTGATATATGGTACAACCTGTTCGGTGGCACAGTCTATTCTCTGAGCTTTATATCAGTGGCTCAACCTGATTTTTGGGTCGCAACTTGATCACTGAATAGTATGTTCACGGCACAACTTGATTTTTAGGCCCTATAGCCGTAACGTAACCAACTATATCTTAGGCACTATTTATCTGCATCAACCAACTCTTCACCGAAGTCGCACATCGTGCGATCTGATTATAATTTGCCTCATCCAATATTTCTATCGCGATCGCAAGTCGTGCGATTCGATTTGCCTCGTCCAACATTTCTATCGAGGCCTCGTCCAACATTTCTATCGAGGCCTCGTCCAACATTTCTATCGAGATTGCAAGTCGTGCGACTCATTTATAAGTTCGAGTTTTCCTTTCCCGTCGATCCGATTATTGCTTCAAGGCATAATCGTTTCGCTAGTCTCGTTCGTCCGACCGACTTATAATTTTCGTCCGACGTATCATTCATTGATACAAGTCTCGCCTTATCATCCCAACCATTTTTCGAAGAATAATTGCGTCAACATACCGTTATACAAATTTTCAATCGAGTATCGGTACTCTTCCGTCCGTTGCGGACAAACCTTCCGTAATTCTCACAATGCGTCGATGCAATTCATCGCACAAGTGGTATATCATATACCACTCAGAATCGAGTTATTCATCGCATACGTGGTATGGCATATACCACTCAGAAATTAAGTCATTTCCCTCGCATTATACTCAGTATGAACCAGCAATCTCTTCCGACTCACGATTTCCGTAGTGATCGTGCTTGATCACAACCGTAACTTTGATTAAATCAAATTCGATACAACTCGGCCAATGTTTTTATTTGCCAACACAAGTTCGGTGTGCAACCGAACGATTCATTCTATCGATTTATGATTTTAGTTCCTTCCGTTGCATCTTGTGCAACGATTTATTTCCAATCTCCTTTGTACTCCGTGCAATAAATACTTGATATGCATTGCACCTCGTGCAACAATTTACTTCCGACACGCATTGTACATCGTGCAACGACTTACTTCCGACATTCATTGCACTCATGCAACGATTTATTTTCGACATCTATTGCACCTCGTACAACAATTTATTTCTGACTTTTAAAGTCAATGCTCAAATCCGTTTAACACATTCCATATTGACTTATCACTTTCATTGCAATGCATTATTTACAATCAACTCGTTGCACTTCATACATCGTTTTATTTCTCATTCAACATGTTACATTACAACAACAACATCTCAAATTGTATTTCACAATTTGTTGCACTTGCAGCAACTAACATTTTACGGCTCGTGCATTCAATGCAACGAACGTTTCATGACTTTCTCCGCAACATCAAGTAAGTTCGAAGTACTTGCGGCAACGTTACCCGACTTTGTATTAGACTTATTGTATGGAACATCCAGTGCGGCATCGAGTAGAGTCAAGAGTGATTTCGATTTGTAGTGGGCAACACTTTGGAATTGAAACAAAGCAAACGTCCTGAAGAAATTGAGCCTAGAGCTCTGATACCAATCTGTCACACCCTGACCCGGAATCACCCAAATCATCGTCCTCGCAGGGGACGTGATGCCGTACGAGCCTGGAGTTGCGCTCGTGCAAGGCAAGATGACAAGTTCTCAAATGGTTATCTTTGAGTTGATATTTACAACGAAAGAAAAATAGAGTATACGAAACAATTCTCTTTATTGATATTCGAAACTGAGATTACAAAGGCTTTCAATAGTCCAACTAAATTTGCCAGGTTGGCTACATCACTCAGGTTCTCTCTTACCCACAAAGGATTTCCCCGTTCCATACATCATGCCTTCTATATCTCGGCCGCATCAATCCTGTTGTAAGTCCGAGCGTCAATGCGATCGTGCGCTTCAATACGCTTTGGCATTCCAAGCCTCAACGTGTTCAAGCGAAGCTTCGTTGCGAGCAATCTATTCCCTGCACCCTGCATGAAAGCTGGTAGGGGATCAGTACGTTCGTCCTCGTATGTACTGACGAAAAGATCTTCCTTCTAAACCGACATTTTAGTATTTATGTTCAATCATGCAACTTAGCTTATGATCTTACTATATTCTCCTTAGGGTCGATTTCATGGCATATTCAAAAGCGTAAAGCATGTTATCATGGCAAGCATGTTATTCGATATTGAATAGGCAAGCAGGTAAACAATTTCGTGTTTGTTTCGTGACGCGACTTCTTACCAGCATGGACGCACTCGCCCTTGCACCGACACAAGGTGAATACGCCACATTCCTTCCCTGTCATGTTATAAGTGCTCTCTAAGTAGGATCTATGTGCGGGACACATACGTGCCTGCACTTTCAACCCATCGTTCCTTAACTATATGATGGTCTTGGCATATCCGTGCCGGAATGGACTAAAGGCGTTTCCTTTCTTTCTTTTCTCTTTTTCTTTTCTTTCTCGAATTTGGGTAGCCCAACGTTTCACTGGTTGGATTGCTACCCCAACAACAGAAACTTATCGCGTGTCTACCATCATTTGTGGCTTTTTACATCTATAACCGAGTTCTAATCGACTTACGGATGTGCGTCTATCAAAGATTATATCCCTCCTAGGCCGAACGGTCCCGGTGCCCCGGCGTAGCCCGTTCGGAGGGAACATTTCGTGCACGGAAGATTATCTCAATTATCTCTCGTCCATTCCATTCGACCATGCAACGCCCTATTATTCAAACAACCAAGCGTAGTCTTGAGTCCGAGACTCAGACTTTATCATCTCATATTTCTTCCATTAACTTTCTATGTTCTTACGTTTTATACTTTGTTTCAATGTTCAATGGCATCATGCCTCAACTCAATGTTCGTCAACCGAACGACTCGAAGGTCCTGAACACCTTTCGAGGTATCATGTCATATCTGACAGTTCCATCACATTCATGCCACAACTGTATTCTTTCGCAACGAAGCCATCTTTTATGATATTGTGCAGTAGGCACGTTTTGACACATTTATCATCTTTCCTTCGCATCGTGCACTTGCTGCACGCATCGAAGCCATATTTCCATGTTCTATGCCTTAGTGTTCAATGTTCGTGGCTTGCACGCTAGGGCGCTCGCCTATTGTCTTTCAAAGTGCTAGCCTTTCTAACTCGTGCGTAAAGGCACAGAATGGTTCGTGCACGAAGACACTCGTCGAATACAGTTATCCCATGTTCTTGCGGCTTGCGCACCGAGGCGCTCGCCTTTACGATATCCAATGTTCCATAGCGACTCGTGCATATGATGCACGTTTTATTTAAATTGTTCTAACTAGTGTTCGACACACACTACGATTTATCTTCCGATCGGACCACGCCCGTGGCGTCGATCGGTTAACTTAGCGTACAATGATATATTCTGACTTAGGCATAAAGAAGTAAAAAGAAGAGTTAATCCTCCCACCTTGAGTTGATACGCCTTGTCGTTTCGCCGAGCTGATGCGGCTTGATTTCATAACTTCGTTGCACGTCCAACTCTCCTTACTTAGCCATTCGAGCACTTCGTGCTTCATTGAATTATACGTCCGATTTGGCTTACCGTGTCCAAGTCTCAGCCCGTCGCAAGGCGACGATTTGGTTTCGCGGACCCCTTACTGAATAAGGCAGAATGCCGACCTCTAATATTTTAGCGTAAACGTATAGCCTGCACATGAAACCAACTAAAATCAATACTTGCATCGATTCGGACTTGCGTCTTGGTCGATTCGATTTCTTAGAATCTTCGAGCCGTCTCAACGCACTTATCCTACGGGGCAATGCGGCACTTTGCATCGATTCAACTCGATACATTCTTTGGGACAAGGCAACTCTTCGTATCGACTTAGTTCGATACATTGCTCGGGACAACGCAACTCTCATATCGATTCGCATCGATACATTTCATTGGGTCAACGCGACTCTTTGAGTCAACGTCTCAGCGTAATGCGCCGTGCGGAGCGGGGCATTACGCTCTTCTACCTTTTTCCATAAATTTTAGTTCGTCACGCTTTTATAGATAAAGATGCACATGCTAATTTATGTGAAGGGAGGTCAAAAAAATTAGTTATGAGATTTACATAAGGATATCGTCTTGTCTAGTTTTATAAAGATTATTTATCTAGATTGTGAACTAGGTCCACAAAAAAAAAAAGACAATTTATTGTAGATGAATAATTGTCTTTTATATTATGTTACATTTCTTATTTATTATGAATTATCCTCAAGGGAAAATAAAAATAAAAGTCGATTATAATTTAGGATATCAAAAGCTCCTATTTTTGAAAATAATTATGTTTGTTATTAGTACACATCCGACTAAGGCAAATGAATGGTTTCAAGTAAGCCAACTCTTCCTTCATGAATAATTTGGCTAGCTCTACCTCCTACCCATTCAACCTTTAATGAAAGATTTTATTTGTTTGGGATTAATTACTTTGAACTATTATATGAGGACATAATAATTTTTTATAAATGATTAGCTAATGTACAAGTGTGAACGATCTCTCTTTTATCACAGTTTAATCATGTTAAGGACTATTTGGCTAACGTGAAGTGGGGGGAGGAATCTCACTTCACAGTGATTTGGAGGATAAAATTTCACTGTAGTTGTTTGGTAGGAGGTGTAAGAGGGAAACAAAAAAAAGGGAAAACTGACATACTAACTTCATGTCGGCTGGAAAGGAAGGACTTTTTTCTGGCTGCCACATCAAGTTTGGTCAACTGGATGTGGGCGGATTCCATTGGTTTTTTTTTTAGTTGATAAAATAATACACAGACACATACATATTTTATGTTTATAGCAGTAGCACTAATTAATTTTTTTACCATTAATAAAATAATAAACAGTGCTTTTTCAAAAACTTTTGTAGCACTAAAGCTTTGTTTTTTCAACAGTTTGCAGTAGGTTCAGTAACTAATTAGGATAGTTATGAATTAATTATTAAATTTAGTAATATGTTTGGATTGCATAATTTTGAGATTATTTTTTATTATTAAATAATTAGGATAGTCAATTATTATATAAATTTATTAAAGTAATTATTTAATTTTTAAAATTATTATAATTGAATAAATTAAATAATTAGTCATTAAATTTTTACAATAATTTAATTAGTTTGATAAATAATTAGTTTTAACTTTTAATTAGTAATTAATTTTGTCTAATTTTTTTACTTCTTATCTTAACCAAACATCTTTGTCCCCTACTAGGTAGACAAGGAAGTGCATGGATTACTATCAGTCTTTCCTCCTTGAAAGTCCAAATCCAAATCCAAATTCACTTTATGTTTACCAAACAGTCTCTTGACAATAGATTAATGGAATATACTGTATATTGATCGCTCTCATTTATATTATTTAATAATATTTTTTATTAATTTTGAGGTTTTTATTGGCATGTGTCATTTTTGTAATCATTTGTATATCTTGCAATATTGGTCATTCTTAATCAATTTTATGTTTTTGATAAGAAACATCGATTTTATTTTATTATATATAATATACCTATATAAATATCTTATTATTCTAAATAATTATATATTTAATTGAATGTACAGTACATGCTTTATATCCAAACTTGCTCATAAAGAGGGATTGGGATTGGACCAAAAAAAAGGGACTATAAAAAATAACAATTTCAAATATGTGTATAAGAATTCAAACTCAAGACTTACAAAACATGGTTTTAAATACTTTACCATCTAAACTATAATTTAATTAAAAATAATATTTCAAACATATATAGCTTTGAAATAATATCTACAATTTTTTTAGTGGGGGCTTGAGCTTCCACTACATCGTATGTGGATTCACCATATTTGCACCCGTATTATTGTAGATGGACCCTGTCAATTTTGCAACCCGTGTGGACCACTACCATCGATCTAATCTTTAAACATACTTAATTGCTAAGTATTAATGCATGATGCGTCAACTATACATAGTTGTTGAGAACGACTCTATACAAGATATTACAATGATCACCACTTGGCTTAGTTTATTTATTTATTTTTTTATGAGTAATATCCAAACAGAAACATATGGTTTTTTTGGTTTTTATTAAAAAAAGGATTGGATTTATCAGATCCAAACCTGACCACAATTAGGGTTTCATATATATACCCGAACCCATATGAGAATAAAGTTTTTTTTATTTTGCACCTCAACATGGTTTATGTCTATCAATTTAATGGGTTACGGGTTCTCGGTTAACACAAAATAGACTTACAAGAATAAACCAAAGTCAAGTGACCGATTTCTCAGTGCCTACAAATTCACCCCTCTCCATCACTTCACCAATAGAATAAAGGCTTTCGATAAAGGCACTACAAAATTTGATAGGAGGTAGCACAAATTTATCAAAATGATGGTACCATATTTCAATACCCAAAATGTCCTTTAATGGTTAGAGGGCATCACCAACTAAAGAATAAAAAAAAAGTGTCATCTTATTCTTTTTCCAAATTCCTTAAACCATAAAATAATTAAATACTTATGGTACCAAATTTCTAAACCCTAACAAATTCCTATTCTCTTGATCACATCCGGTGAGTCTTCAGCGAATCTCCGGTCATGTATTCTCTAATCAAGCTTCTCAAGTTTTGGGCCATTCTCCAATGGAAATGGTTTCCAAGAATGTAGAGGTGATTATAAAGAACCAATTCGATAAAGTAATCAGCTTGTCGAATACATTACCTCGCATTTGTGAACATCCTGAAGAACCTTTGGTAATTTTTTCTCCTTCCAATCATTGAAGTTTGGCAAAAAAATTGTAACTAGCGATCTTAAGGTTGCCAAAGTTTTGGTAGTCGTGACTGTATACAGGACTGGCAATTATTGTTTAAGTTGGGACAAAGTATATATATATATATATATATATATATATATATATATATATATATATATATATATATATATGAGGAAGGATCCGTATCCCCTTACTTTTTGCATCTCCAAGCATCCCCATGCTATCCACAGTTGGATGTTATTTAAGTCATCTAATTTTAACCGTTGATTTGAATGTTTCAAATCAACGGTTAAGATTAGATGACTTAAGCTAAATCCAATGGTTGTTAACATGAGGATGCAAAAAGTGGAAGAATACGGATCCCTCCTCTCTCTATATATATATGTTATTCCCAGGGCTTGATCAAAGATGAAAAACTGATGCAATCGAGATCTGAGAGTCACACAAAACTTTGCAGTGATCAAACTCAAGATCTACGATGATACAAAAAAACCAAATAGCCAGATTACAATATGAAGGAGGGAAATAGAGAAGAGAAGATCTCTCGTTCTTCCTTGCAAACGTGTTGCAATTGGGACAGAACGAATTACAATAATCTAGAGAAAGATGAGATGAAGAAAAGTTGCTGGGGTGTCAAAACACCGTTGCTCAAAGCAAAATTCGTCCCACACGAATTGCTTCCAGGAACCAGCAAGTTGAAGAACTTGTGGAACGCTCGAAGTCACCTCTTTTCTGACTCCTCGGATGGACTTACAATGGCAGCAACAGCTCCCCCTCTCTCTCTCTTTTCTGACTTATAAAATTCATAGTTTCTCACAAAGGAGGCCAGAAGAGAGTATATATAGAGAGAGGGTGGAAACCCTAGCCGCCTCTTCAGTTATGGAAAAAATTGAATCAAATCCCACAAAGATAGCAACGAAATTAATTCAAATCCTATAGAAAGATTGAATCAAATCCCATAAAGATAGCAACAAAATTAATTCAAATCCCACAAAGATAGCAACAAAATTAATTTAAATCTTATGGAAAGATTGAATCAAATCCCACAAAAAGTGGATCTAAATTAATTGCATTAAATCAGTCTTTCCATAACTGACTTGTAGTCTGCACAGTCAGCGGAGCCCTCCATGCGGCAGCAGCAACAGCAGCCTGGCCGCATGGCCTCATGGCCGCAAGTGCCGCATGGACCGCATGAGCCGTATGGACTGCATGAGCTGCATGAGACCGCATGAGACCGCATGAGGCCGCATGTGGCCACATATGAGCCGCATGCCGCATAAGACCGCATGGCCGCATATGAGCCGCATGACTGCTGACGTGCTAAGTGCAAAGTGCGCCAACAAAATGCCTCATGAGCCCATGAGCCCGAGTTCGAGCCCGAGCCCGAGTCCGAGTCCGAGTCACTAAGCCCCTTTGGGGCTTTGCTCCAAATGGAATTAATCCAAGAGAATGACAAAAGTATTATTGCTTAATCCTTGGAGCCTTATTCTTACCTTCTAGTAAAATTACCCACATGGTTCCCTCCTTAGGGTCACCACCCCATGTGCATCTCTCAACAACACAACCACATATATATGTTGAGATAACTCATGGTGCATTTTTGATGTGGGACTAAACTTTTACAAGACATGTTGAGAGCAAGCTCTCTTCATGTAAAGAAAGCACCAACAATCTCCCACATATCACAACATATATATGTGTCCAGGGTTGAGCGTTTCCCACAGTAACTATCCATTTTGCATTAGGATAGATGTCGCTGACGACTTGAATCTTTCCGTATGGGTTAAATAACAATGTGATGCAAGAATGGACTACGTCTTGAATTCTGCACCATAATTGTAATTCTTTTCACTCACAAAGTGTAGTTACGTGTGCTTCTGGCTGCACATTAAAGGCCCTATGCCAGCCTGGTTTCAGTATATAATTTTGGACATCTACAAGTTTACCCTCAAGAGACGGCCTGATATTTCTTTCCATACACTATAGGTGAGTTCTTTATTAAAGAGACATGGCATGAAGCCTTGCGCTTCCTTGCGGTGCTACGCCGCTATGACTTGGCCTGAAGCCGAGGTATTACCCCTACCTGGGAACCTCATCGTAGTGTCATACTACTGTAGCATGAGGTCTCAGCCTCTTTGTAGTGCCAATCTACTCAGCATGAAGCCTAAGGCTTCCTTGCGGTGTTACGCCGCAGCGACATGGCTTGCAAGGTCGAGGCTTTATCCCTACCTGGGTACCTCATCGCGGTGTCATGCCACTGTAACATGGGGCCATCCTCTCCTTTGTAGTGCTGTCTACAACTCTTTAATTACGTCATACAGCATTAGGCTACCTGCCTATTTGCGGTGCTACGCCGCTATGACTTGGCTTGCAAAGCTGAGACATTACCCCATACCTGGGAACCTCATGGTGGAGTCACCCCACTATAGCATGGAGTTTCACTCCTTGTAGTGATGCTCTACCGTGCTTCCTGTAAAGCACACCAGGCATTCACTCTGTCTGAGAACTCATTAAGGTGTTTAAGCCAACCTTCCACAGGATCTATTTTTTCCGCAGAAAATGCATAGTAGACAACAGTGGTTATGGGTCCGTATCCCTTCCATGTTCCAGAGAACAAGTACCCACTGTTACCTGATAGTTTTCCAGTCAGTGGTCCTTCTTTGAACCAAAAGTTAGATGCCTAGTTGTCACGACCCGGTCCCAATTTCTTGGGTCGAATCGGATCATGCCCAGCCTGCACCGTTGTTGAGACGGCGGCAGTAAGCTGTTCAGTAGCAGGTAACCATACAACAACACTATATTTGTCACAACTCAACATTCGAAAATTTAAAACTTTATTAAACTTTTACAATGAAATAAAAGATACAACTTAAACCATTTTCTACATACATCATGAATAAAAGAAAACTCTAGGCAAACAGCTCATCAGTCTCGAATTCCTCATCTTGGGATCGCGTAACAAAGCCTCATCAGTGACACCTAAAATATTGGGTCTCCAGTCAGGAGGAAGCAAAGTATAATTTATGCTAATTTTAAAACAGTTAAAGTAAATAATAGAATCATGCAGTTTTAAACAGTTTGAAGAAAGAATAGTTTTCAGCGGTAAAACAGTGTAATTTGAACAGGCAATGAATTATGACCGGCTTGGGATGTACAGTAGTATCCTAGCGATACGATATGGCTTGTCCCCGTGTGAAGAGGGAAAAGCTAATACAGTCAGTAATTACAGTTGGCTTTGGTCATAATCATTACTCTATTCCCCCAGTCCCAATCAGTACAGTAGTCACAATCAGTACTCTCCAAAAGAGTTTCGTGTTTGCATCGTGGTTTAAACATGCAGTAAAACGATTATAGAAATAACTGTAAAACTAACACAAACTATAATTGCCTCAGGAAAAATGACTGGAGAGATGAGTTGGTACCGAGGAGGAACGTCAGGTATGTCTTCGAGTTCCTACAGTTGAGAACTCGACTTAGATCCGCTATATAACCAAGCTAAGTGTGCTAGTTGCAATCTCTAGTAGTAAGTCCTAGTCAGGTTTTAAGTTGTATTAAGCTACAGCTAACGGTTACGTCGCAAGCTACGTGCGTTGATTTAACCGGTTAATTTGATTATTTGGAAATATTAACAAGAATCAGTTATCTTTGGAAAACTTTGTGCTTTTTGTAATATATCTATAAAAATATATTTTCTTACAGTGACAAATCATGAACTAGTTATCCTACTAATATTTTATCCATTTTATTTAATTCTTAATTAATTATATGATTACGCTCTAACTACGATTATCCATTCAAACCAAAACCACCCAAGATCAACATCCACCCAGAAAGAAAGTAAAACCTACACTATGCAATACATGGGCACAGCTAATCATTATAGAGTTATGGGCTTATGCCCTGTACAATTCTTTTTTTACATAAAATAAGAGAAAATGATTTAGTTACTAAATAAAATATGCCGTAAATAAATAACTATAATAAATAACTTAAACATTAAATAAAATAATTTAAATTAAAAATTGGAGTCTCAGACTCGGTCCATCATCAAATCTAGCTAATACCTCAACGCCCGGTCGGACCGGTGCGTTTGCATTTCGCTAAGGCCCACAGACCGGTACGGTCGTCGCCCGAAAATCAGTTTTAAATTTATTTTCCGAAAACCAATTTGAAATCCAAATAAATAAAGTTTTTATAAAAATTTGGGCAGCATTTCCTCTATTTCGGGACAACCCAAAACTGGGAAATGCGCCACAAAACCTGCAATTGTTCCAACCAGATAATAATCCCGAAAATATAACCACCGAAATAATTTCCAACCACCAGAACCTTCTCGAAATACCCGGGATATCCGAAATCAAACCAACAACACAAATCTCAGCAGACAATATCACAGAAAATGCTAACGTAGCTAACCGAAACTACCACGTAGCTAACCGGATTTCCGAAGGGGAAACCGGGGACCGATTATCATCACAGACTACCAATGAAAAGCCACGGGACAGAGAAATTATACCTCGGGTGCTCGGCTAGAGCTCTCAGATGATAAAATAGAAGAATAATCCAGCAACGACGTTCCGAAATGATGCTGACCCAACGTCGTCGACGTCGAACGTCGAAAACTCCGAAATAGGCACAGCAGAACAAATCCAGAGAATACTCGCCCAAAGAGAAATGAGCTCGGCTAGAGATAGTACCAGAGGCGCTGCCGAGAACGGCTAGGGCACGCGGGGAAGCGCGCTGACAGCGAGGAGAACTCCGCCAAGGGCAGCGCGGAGGCGGACAGATCTGGACAGCGTAGAGGAAAAGGACGCGGGGTTCGCTGTGGTCGGCCGGAAGGGCCACGCGTGCTGGGGCGCACGCCGGAGGAAGTCGGCGCGGGTGCGCGCCGGATGGGGAGGGCGCGAGGGAGGCTCGGCCGCTCGGGATAGAAGGGCGTGGGCGGTGCTGGACGCCGGCAGCGCGCCGGAGATGGCACGGAAAAAGGGGGGTCGCCCACGGAAGTCGGCGGGTGGCGCGCCGGAGGGTTGGCCGCGAGAGCCACACGGTCGCCGGAGATGGTCGGGCCGCGGGAGAGGGGCCGCGGATCTGGGGCTCGTCACGGTCGAGGAGGGGATCGGCCGAAGTTGGCCGGGGGTTAGGGCTTCGGAATGTTTGGTGAGGGAGAGAGAGAGAGAGAAGTTCTGTGAGTTAAAGGGAGAGGAAGAGAGTTTGAGATTTTGTTTTCTTTTCCCTGTGAAGAGCTCGGGAGTGAGGGAGAGAGTGGGGGAAATGGGGAGAATAAAAAGGAGTGATGGTGATGAACGTTTGGAGAAGGTGGAGGGTTAGGTGTGAACCTGTTCTCTGTGAGTGAGAGAGAATTAAGGAGTTGAGAATATGAAACGAAGGGTTGGTACTGGGTTCTGTGTGTGGTGGAGTGTGAGGTCAGGGAGAGAAAATAGGTAGGCAAAGAATGGGTGTGTGAGTGTGGGGTGCTGGTCCTACGGGACCAGCTAAATAATTATTTATTATTATTTTTTTTAACCAAGTCAATAATCAGAATTAAGAAGGAAATGAAAGGATATGGGTTTGGCTCAGGCCTGGGTGTGGGTTCGGACTCGGGTCTGGGTCCGAAAATCAAAAAGCCTTGTTATTATAATTTCGAAATTCTTTTCACTCAAAAATATTTAATAATAATAATAATAATAATAATAATACCAAAATATTATTTAATTATTAAATACAAATTATGGGTTTCACAATCTTCCCTCCTTAGAAAATTTCGTCCTCGAAATTAAAGACAGGGTAGGAGAATCAAACAGCTACGGGTACTACGCCCGTAACTTAGATCCAACCATAAGAATTTCCAAGGCAGTCGTGGATGAGACGGTTTATGATATCATCCATGTAGAAAAATACAAAAGCGAACCAAAATATACGAGGTTGATCAGACCATCATGTACCGATCCTGATTAGACAATATATTAGTGGGTGCACCCAATAAAATACCGTCATGATCAAGCTTGACAAAAAAAAATAGCTTGCAAAACTAGGCTAATTTAGCAGCATCAGTCAAGTTTAGAACAAAAAGATAAGAAATAGAAGTTAAAATGATGGCTCAAAATCTGATCTTCTTCTCACCTCTGACTACGCTTGCAACTGGTTTCTCTGGCACTGAAAGGTTGAGTCCAATCTTCAGCTCTGAATTATCCAATATGGGACTCGGATCCGGAATGTAGCGTCTGAGCTGTGATATGTAGAAGACGTTGCACACTCTCGAGATTAGCTGATAGAGCTAACCGGTACGCTACTTCCAACTCGTCTTAAAACTTCAAATGGCCTGATGTACCTGGCTCAACTTTCCTGCTCTGCTAACACTGATCGTTCCTCTGGTAGGAGAAAATCTTCACAAAAGACACTATCTCCTTCTTCAAACTCCACTGATTGACGATGCTAACTTGGTAGTTGTTGTAAGGAAAACTCTACCAATTTTAAATGATCTTCTCCAAGACCCTCCAATTTCCAAAACACAAGATCTAACATATCTTCAAGCGTCTGGATTATCTTCTTTGATTGTCCGCCGGTTTGTACTCCATAAATCCGGTAGGGGTGCCTCTCGTACAATGCTGCCAACTTCTCGGTGAATAAACTAACCTTGAAGGGAATAAAGTGTGCTGACTTAGTCAGTCGGTCCACTATAATCCAATTGGTGCCCTTCCCTCCTTGGGAACAAGGCAATCCTTACTCAAAGTTCATTGTTATATGCTTCTACTTCCACTCCGAATTGTCCAGCGACTGCAACAAACTTGTTGTTTTCTTGCTAAATTCCTCATGTTGATAAATTCACATCTAATCCCATACCTGGAATTGTCCTTCTTCATTCCATAGCACCAATCAATGGAGGCATATTCCGATACATCTTATTAGCTCCTGAATATATAGAAAATTGCGACTGGTGCATTTCTTTCATCAACTCGTTCCTCCGTTTGTCAGCCGATATACAAAGTCTCGTACCATTCTTCAGAGTTCCACTGCTAATCAATTTAGAAACCCTCAAGTGTTCCTGCCAACACTTGATCTTCAAGCCTGCAAAGTGCCTCGTTTTGAAACTACGTCCTCTTGATTTTGTCCATCAGCCTCGAACTTCATCAATACTGAATCAGCATCCAGCTCCGTCCTTCTATCTCCAGGTAGTATAATCTCCAGTACAAACTTCTCGACGTCTTCTAGTAGGTGCCACTCCTTGGTTAAGAACATTGCCACTGGGTATCAACTAAGTGTATCAGCGATTCACATTAGCCCTACCCGGGTGGTATAGCGGGTCGATGTTTGGAAATCCTTCATCAGCTTCAGCCATCTTCTTAGTCTAACATTCAGCCCTTTCTGAGTGAAGACATATTTCAGACTTTTGTAATTCGTATATATTTCACTCTCTTTCCATAAAAATCATGCTTCCAAAGCTTCAAAGTAAAGATAATTACAGCAATTTAAATTTGGTGTGGGATGATTCTTCTCATGAGTCTGTAGTTGCCTACATGTGTAAGCAATTACTTCCCCATGTTGTTGAAAAATGCAGCCCAGTCCTTTTCCAGAGGCATTACTGTAAGTTGAGAACCCACCGGTTCCTGCAGGTAGCGCAAGGATTGGTGTAGTGGTAAGTCTCTTCTTCAGCTCCTCAATGCCGCCTGGCAAACTTTCGTTCAGATGAACTCTTCATTCATCCAAGTGAGCTTCGTCATTGGCTCAGACAATCTTGGCGAAATCCTTCACGAACTTCTGATAGTAGCCAGCCAAGTTCAAGAAACTTCCGAATTGAACTTGGGGTATACCACCTTTTCAACATCAGCTATCGATATTTCTTCTCTTGACGACATGGCCAAAAGTCCACCTTGTCAAAGAAAATCCACGTTCAGGTAACTTACCATAAAACTTCTTTTTTCTCAAAGTTTCCAAAACTTCCTCAGATGTTCTTCATGCTCTTCTTCAGTCTTCAAATATCAGAATATTATCTATGGAGAAGATAATCTGATTCAAATACTCATGGAAAAACTCTGTTCATGAGATTCATGAACACAGCAGGAGCATTTGTCAGTCCAACGTCATGACCAAAGAAAACTACCCATACTTGGTGTTTGAACGCCGTCTTGGAAATGTCATCTTTCCTGACTTCGATTTGATGGTAGTCAGATCTTAAGTCAAACTTTGAAACACCCTAACTCCACACAAATAGATCAAATAGATCCTCGATCCGGGCAGAGGGTACTTATTTTTTAGTATCTGGTAATCGATGCACATCCGTTGTTCCATCCTTCTTGGGCACAAACAAGATAGGTGTTCCCTAAGGTGAAGTTCCATCTTGGATAAATCCTAGAGCCTTCATTGGTCTGGTCCTTCATCTTCTTGGCCTCCTTCGGGTTGACTCTGTAACATCCTTTAGAAATAGGGAAAGAGCTGGGGACTAGGTCAATGGTGAATCCTAGGTCTCTAAGGACATCCTGTTACAACTTCCAAAAAGATGATGCTATTCAGCAGTTCTAGGTACTATTCTTCATGGTTCTGGCTCTTGCATGAGCAGTCTCCAACTGCTTCATCTTCTATGAACCTCGAGTATGCATCATGCCTTATTGTAGGAGGCAGGGTCTGCTGGATAGAAAGAGAGTCCCTAGGTTGTGGCCTAACAGGTGTAACTGGGATATGAGCTCTGGTTTGATGGAAAGATAAGGGCAGTCCTTTACCCGATGTTTAGCAGATCCATATGCCAAACATTGTCCCAAACTCTTGTGGCAACTAACGACCTGATGACCAGGCATCTTGCAATAGTTACAAGCCCATAGCTTCTTACGACAAGACTGCCGAAAAGTAGGGTACTTGATGGGACCCGAGTATCTTCTAGATTCAGGGGTATCCTTCCTAGGACAAAAGTTCTGCTCTAACTTGGTTGGGGATAACTAAGGCTACATCATGACGTTCTTCATATCTTCTCTAGTGATATTCTTCTGTTCCTGCTGGGCTTTATCTTGAGCTTTCTGGAACTCCAGGATTTCTTGAAATAGGACAACCATTTGGAAGATAATTGCTGGTACTGATGGAGCAACAAAAATGAATACTCCACCAAGGAAATACAACTTGGTTTGAGATGAGGTAGGAATCGCCAGTGTAGGGAAAAACTTCACTGGATGCACTATGAGGACGGTCAAACAACCGCGAGGGAAAAGACCCTGGGCTTGGTTGAGGAGATGGGGTATGATCCGGAGATGACACCTCATCGCCAGCAGGATTGGTCTTGTCAATGGTCATTCTATGGAAGGTTTAGGATGCAAACATAATCAAGGTATCCTACCAGTCTATAATCAAACAAAATATTTATTTATAATATATTTCGGTCCTATGTTGTGACAAATTGATGTTCTAGTGTTCTAATTGTTTCTAAATATGTTTTCCTAAGTTGTTGTTCAGATTGACCTGCATGGGCCACCACTAAAAATATGTCACGACCCGGTCCCAATTTCTTGGGTCGAATCGGATCATGCCCAGCCTGCACCGTTGTTGAGACGGCGGCAGTAAGCTGTTCAGTAGCAGGTAACCATACAACAATACTATATTTGTCACAACTCAACATTCAAAAATTTAAAACTTTATTAAACTTTTACAATGAAATGAAAGATACAACTTAAACCATTTTCTACATACATCATGAATAAAAGAAAACTCTAGGCAAACAGCTCATCAGTCTCGAATTCCTCGTCTTGGGATCGCGTAACAAAGCCTCATCAGTGACACCTAAAATGTTGGGTCTCCAGTCAGGAGGGAGCAAAGTATAATTTATGCTAATTTTAAAACAGTTAAAGTAAATAATAGAATCATGCAGTTTTAAACAGTTTGAAGAAAGAATAGTTTTCAGCGGTAAAACCGTGTGATTTGAACAGGCAATAAATTATGACCGGCTTGGGATGTACAGTAGTATCCTAGCGATACGATATGGCTTGTCCCCGTGTGAAGAGGGGAAAGCTAATACAGTCAGTAATTACAGTTGGCTTTGGTCATAATCATTACTCTATTCCCCCAGTCCCAATCAGTACAGTAGTCACAATCAGTACTCTCCAAAAGAGTTTCGTGTTTGCATCATGGTTTAAACATGCAGTAAAACGATTATAGAAATAACTATAAAACTAACACAAACTATACTTGCCTCAGGAAAAATGACTGGAGAGATGAGTTGGTACCGAGGAGGAACGTCAGGTATGTCTTCGAGTTCCTACAGTTGAGAACTCGACTTAGATCCGCTATATAACCAAGCTAAGTGTGCTAGTTACAATCTCTAGTAGTAAGTCCTAGTCAGGTTTTAAGTTGTATTAAGCTACAGCTAACGGTTACGTCGCAAGCTACGTGCGTTGATTTAACCGGTTAATTTGATTATTTGGAAATATTAACAAGAATCAGTTATCTTTGGAAAACTTTGTGCTTTTTGTAATATATCTATAAAAATATATTTTCTTACAGTGACAAATCATGAACTAGTTATCCTACTAATATTTTATCTATTTTATTTAATTCTTAATTAATTATATGATTACGCTCTAACTACGATTATCCATTCAAACCAAAACCACCCAAGATCAACATCCACCCAGAAAGAAAGTAAAACCTATACTATGCAATACATGGGCACAGCTAATCATCCTAGAGTTATGGGCTTATGCCCTGTACAATTCTTTTTTTACATAAAATAAGAGAAAATAATTTAGTTACTAAATAAAATGTACCGTAAATAAATAACTATATTAAATAACTTAAACATTAAATAAAATAATTTAAATTAAAAATTGGAGTCTCAGACTCGGTCCATCATCAAATCTAGCTAATACCTCAACGCCCGGTCAGACCGGTGCGTTTGCATTTCGCTAAGGCCCACAGACCGGTACGGTCGTCGCCCGAAAATCAGTTTTAAATTTATTTTCCGAAAACCAATTTGAAATCCAAATAAATAAAGTTTTTGTAAAAATTTGGGCAGCATTTCCTCTATTTCGGGACAACCCAAAACTGGAAAATGCGCCACAAAACCTGCAATTGTTCCAACCAGATAATAATCCCGAAAATATAACCACCGAAATAATTTCCAACCACCAGAACCTTCCCGAAATACCCGGGATATCCGAAATCAAACCAACAACACAAATCTCAGCAGACAATATCACAGAAAATGCTAACGTAGCTAACCGAAACTACCACGTAGCTAACCGAATTTTTGAAGGGGAAACCGGGGACCGATTATCATCACAGACTACCAATGAAAAGCCACAGGACAGAGAAATTATACCTCGGGTGCTCGGCTAGAGCTCTCAGATGATAAAGTAGAAGAATAATCCAGCAGCGACGTTCCGAAATGATGCTGACCCAACGTCGTCGACGTCGAACGTCGAAAACTCCAAAATAGGCACAGCAGAACAAATCCAGAGAACACTCGCCCAAAGAGAAATGAGCTCGGCTAGAGACAGTACCAGAGGCGCTGCCGAGAACGGCTAGGGCACGCGGGAAAGCGCGCTGACAGCGAGGAGAACTCCGCCAAGGACAGCGCGGAGGCGGACAGATCTGGACAGCGCAGAGGAAAAGGGCGCGGGGTGTGCTGTGGTCGGCCGGAAGGGCCACGCGTGCTGGGGCGCACGCCGGAGGAAGTCGGCGCGGGTGCGCGCCGGACGGGAAGGGCGCGAGGGAGGCTCGGCCGCTCGGGACAGAAGGGCGTGGGCGGTGCTGGAAGCCGGCAGCGCGCCGGAGATGGCGCAGAAAAAGGGGGGTCACCCACGGAAGTCGGCGGGTGGCGCCCCGGAGGGTTGGCCGCGAGAGCCACACGGTCGCCGGAGATGGTCGGGCCACGGGAGAGGGGCCACGGATCTGGGGCTCGCCGCGGTCGAGGAGGGGATCGGCCGAAGTTGGCCGGGGGTTAGGGCTTCGGAATGTTTGGTGAGGGAGAGAGAGAGAGAAAGAAGTTCTGTGAGTTAAAGGGAGAGGAAGAGAGTTTGAGATTTTGTTTTCTTTTCCCTGTAAAGAGCTCGGAAGTGAGGGAGAGAGTGGGGGAAATGGGGAGAATAAAAAGGAGTGATGGTGATGAACGTTTGGAGAAGGTGGAGGGTTAGGTGTGAACCTGTTCTCTGTGAGTGAGAGAGAATTAAGGAGTTGAGAATATGAAACGAAGGGTTGGTACTGGGTTCTGTGTGTGGTGGAGTGTGAGGTCAGGGAGAGAAAATAGGTAGGCAAAGAATGGGTGTGTGAGTGTGGGGTGCTGGTCCTACGGGACCAGCTAAATAATTATTATTTTTTTTTTAACCAAGTCAATAATCAGAATTAAGAAGGAAATGAAAGGATATGGGTTTGGCTCAGGCCTGGGTGTGGGTTCGGACTCGGGTCTGGGTCCGAAAATCAAAAAGCCTTGTTCTTATAATTTCGAAATTCTTTTCACTCAAAAATATTTAATAATATTAATAATAATAATAATAATAATAATACCAAAACATTATTTAATTATTAAATACAAATTATGGGTTTCACAATAGTCGATTTCTCTTTGAACTAATAGCATAAAACTTTATGGTAGGATTACAAAGACACACTATCAGAATGCCTTCAAGCCTATTTTACAAGCTGTGTCATCGACCAACTAGCACTTGAGGCCCTTTGTGAACGGATCTGCCAGGTTCTTCTGACTCCAAACATCAATCACTGCAATTATACCTCTTTTGATAAGATTGTGTACTGTCATGTGCTTCAACCGCACAGTCATCTTCTTTCCGTTGAAGAGGTTATTTGATGCCACCGTCGCAGTCGCCTGGTTGTCACAGTATATCGGTATCGCCGGTATCTGACCCCAACCACTGGAAGATCATAATGAGCTTCCGAAGCCATTCTGCTTCATCTGCTGCAGTTTCAAGTACATAGAATTCAGATTGCATGGAGGAACGAGAGAGTATAGTCTGCTTCTTCGACTTCCATGATATAGCAGCTCCACCCAAGAAAAAGACATATCCACATGTGGATCTCTCGCTTTCTACCTCTGAACACTAGCTAGCATCACTGAAACCTTTCACTACTGTCGGTACCCGCTGTAGTGCAGTGCATATGTCTAAGTCTTCTTGAGATATCTCATCACCCGCTTTACAGCTTTCCAGTGCTCAACCCCTTGGTTGCTTGTGAACCGACTCAGCATTTCCACGGCGAAAGCTATGTCAGGCCTTGTGGCAGTGGTTGCGTACATCAAACTTCCGATAATGCTAGAATACTCCAGCTGCCTGAAGCTTTCCCTCGAGTTTGGCTTCAGCTTCTGATCACACCTGTATGGCGTATCGATCCCTGGAAGATCCTTATACCCATAGCGTGTGAGCATCTTCTCAATGTAGTGAGATTGTGACAGCGCTACTCCACTATCTGTCCGGATGATCTTTATGCCCAAGATGACATCTGCATCCCCTAAGTCCTTCATACTGAACTTGGTTGAGAGGAACTTCTTTGTCTCTATGACACAGCCTATATCCGTCCCTAGGATTAGCATGTCGTCCACGTACAGACAAACGATGACTCCTCTTCCATCAGCGAACTTTGTGTAAACATATTTGTCCGCCTCGCTGACTCTGTAGCCGTTTGACCTAATAACTTTGTCGCACTTCTCATGCCACATCTTGGGAGCTTGCTTCAAACCAAACAATGATTTTACCAACTTGCAGACTTTGTCTTCAAGACCTTTGACGACAAATCCATCTGACTGTTGCATGTAAATCTCTTCGGTCAGCTCTCCATTCAGGAATGCTGTCTTTACATCCATCTGATGTATCACCAACTTATGTATGGCTGCTAGAGCGATTAACATCCTGATGGTAGTTATTCGAGCTACTGGAGCGTACATGTCAAAGTATTCTATCCCCTGTTTCTGAGAAAATTCCTTGGCTATTAGCCTGGCCTTGAACTTGTCAATAGTTCCATCTGCCTTCATCTTCTTCTTGAAGATCCATTTACATCCGATGGGCTTTTATCCTTCAGGTAGATCTACCAACACCCATGTGTTATTGGAGGTGATAGAGTCAAACTCGTCATTCACTGCCTCCTTCCAGAAGATAGCATCTCTGGTCTTCATCGCCTCATCATAGGTAAGCGGATATGCTTCCACATGATAGGTGACAAAGTCATCTCCGAAGTCTTTAGGTCTCCTCGCTCGCTTTGCTGACGGCTCTGCGAGTTCTGGTATAAGAGTTATTTCATCAACAACAGCTTCTTCTTGGACTACTGGCCCATATGAGATTTCAGTCTCATTTGCACCTACATCATTTTTTGGAATGTCCGAAAGAATAATATTTTTGTCTTTAGCAAACTTGTCTTCAAAGTATTCAGCATCGCGAGATTCGATGATATGATTTGACTCAATATCAAGAAATCTCCAAGCATCATTCTCCTCGGCATACCCCAAGAAGATCGCCTTCGTAGTCCTTGTCCCCAGCTTCTAAATCTTCAGATCTGGGAGCTTCACATATGCCAGACACCCCCACACTCGAATGACATTCAAGTTTGGTCTGAATTTGAACCAGAGTTCATGAGGAGTTACGTCCGAAGTTGCATATGGCACTCTATTCAGAATAAAAGTGGCCATTAATGCAGCTTCTCTCCAGTAGCATTTTGGAAGACCTGCAGTAAGCAGCATTGAATTTATCATTTCTGTTAATGTTCGGTTCTTCCTCTCTGCTACTCCGTTGGATTGAGGAGAATATGGAGCAGTAGTCTCGCATATGATTCCATGTTCTTTGCAGAACGATGCGAAGTCATGAGACCTGTACTCCCTACCTTGATCACTTCTCAACCTCTTGAGTTGTTGTCCAGTCTGCCGTTCAGCTTCGGCCCTGAACTCTCTGAACTTCTCGAAAGCTTCCTCTTTAGTCTTGAGCAAGTAGACGAACGCGTATTTTGAGAAGTCGTCGATGAAGGTTATGAAATACTTCATCCCGGCCTTTGTGGAGAAATGTTTGAAGTCACAGATATCAGAGTGTACTAACTCCAGAAGATCTGTGCTTCGATTGACCTGATGAAAGGGTTTTCTTGTGATCTTCGTCTGAGCACATACTTCACACTTCTCCACCTTATCCCCACATTTGGAGATAAGTCCTAGACTAGACATTTTGTTAATTCTTTTATAATGAACATGTCCTAGTCTATTATGCGACAACTCAAGAGAATAATCAGAAAATACAACTGCATTAATGTCATTAAACTGGTTGACAAGCTGAATTTTAAACATTCCTTCGATTTGATAAGCCTTCCCGAAGTATGTTTCCTTCTTGGACATCACCATCTGACCAGCAATGATGTCCATCCTCAAGCCTGTGTTGCAAAGCAGGCTCCCAGAGATCAGGTTCTTGGCAATCACCGGAACATGCTTCACACCTTGAAGCATCAGAGTGTTTCCAGAAGTGAGTTTCAGCTCCACAGTCCCGATCCCCATAACTTCAGCTTGGGCCTGGTTCGCTATGACAACCTTCTCAGATATCGGCTGGTACGTGATGAACCATTCCTTGCCAGAACAGACATGGCAAGTCGCACCAGTGTCTATCCATCAGTCAGAGTCAACCCCACGGTTGTGACCTGTGCGATCATAGCAACAATGTTAGAAACCAATAAAACCTTACTAGGCTCACCTTTCTCTGATTGTTTAGGCTTGGATCTGCATTCACTCTTGTAGTGGCCTTTCTTGCCACAATTGAAATAAGTCACTTGGGACTTGGACTTCTGTTGCTTGAATGAAGGACCCTTCACTTTTAGATTGGTGAAGTCCTTCTTCTTGTGATGAGAAGCCGCCTGCTTCCCCTTGGGATCTCTCGTCTGCACTAGATTGGCCTTAGCCAACTTTTGGACAGAGTGTCCATCTTCTGTTGGTAACGCATCTTGTCCTCAACATGGATATCTTGAAGTAGATCTCCCAAGCTAATGTCTAGCTTCTTTCTGAGCATTCTTGCATAGAAGGTACTCCATCCAGCAGGAAGTTTTGAGATGATCCCTCCAACGACAAACTTGTCGGAAAGGGGCATCTCTTCGTCTTCCAGTTTCTGACGCAGCTTCAGAAATTCCTTCACCTGTGGCAACATGGACTTCTCGTCCTCAAAGAGCAATTTGTGATATTTTTCAACCACAAACATCTTGCTCCTGTTCCTGTCTTCTTCATATAGTTTTTTCACAGACTCCCATATGTCTCTGGCAAATTCCTTCTTCGAGTAGGATTCTGCCAGGGAATCCTCCATAGCATTAAGGATGAGAAGCCTGCAGATGCTATTTTTTTTTTCTCCATTTGGCCTGGAGTTTGGTAGCCGTATTGATTGCGGCAGTAGACCCAGTGTCTGGAACAGATGGTTCTTCCTCCAACAGTACGTGATCAACGTCTTTGAGTTGAAGAGTTAGATAAACCTTCCTCTTCCAGACTTGATAATGCTCTCCGTCGAACTTTTCCAACTTGCAGTAGTCCGATTGGACGAGCGAAGCATTAATGTTTTCCATCTACAAGAATCTTATTTTGAGATTGTTATTCCCGGGGCTTGATCAAAGATGAAAAACTGATGCAATCGAGATCTGAGAGTCACACAAAACTTTACAGTGATCAAACTCAAGATCTACGATGATACAAAAAAACCAAATAGCCAGATTATAGTATGAAGGAGGAAAATAGAGAAGAAAAGATCTATCGTTCTTCCTTGCAAACGTGTTGCAATTGGGACAGAACGAATTATAATAATCTAGAGAAAGATGAGATGAAGAAAAGTTGCTGGGGTGTCAAAACACCGTTGCTCAAAGCAAAATTTGCCCTACATGAATTGCTTCCAGGAACCAGCAAGTTGAAGAACTTGTGGAATGTTCGAAGTCACCTCTGTTCTGACTCCTCGGATGGACTTACAATGGCGGCTGCAGCTCCCTCTCTCTCTCTCTTTTCTGACTTATAAAATTCGTAGTTTCTCACAAAATGCCACATTACGCCTCATGAGCCCATGAGCCCGAGTCCGAGCTCGGGTCCGAGTCCGAGTCGCTAAGCCCCTTTGGGGCTTAGCTCCAAATAAAATTAATCCAAGAGAATGACAAAAGCATTAATGCTTAATCCTTGGAGCCTTATTCTTACCTCCTAGTAAAATCACCCACATGGTTCCCTCCTTAGGGTCACCACCCCATGTGCATCTCTCAACAACACAACCAAGTATATATGTTGAGATAACTCATGGTGCATTTCCGATGTGGGACTAAACTTTTACAAGGCATGTTGAGAGCAAGCTCTCTTCATGTACAAAAAGCACCAACAATATATTTTTTGAAGCGAATGGTTCTTCTTATTTAAAAACTGAACAGAATATATGAGAGGAGCTCATAACAGCACTCATATTCAAGCACCACAATTACATCAAACTAATCCCACTTCCTTCTAATGCCAGCACCCCTGGGTTCCTCGCATGGCCTCATCTATATCGACTTTTCTTTAATCATCATCCATATATACCATCTAAAGATGCAGTGCATTTCATCAGGTGATATCGTCTTTTATACTTCTAGTGTCAATTTTGGCCATTTATTTGCGCGAGACATTGTGTTTGATTCACGCGAAAAAGTGTGAAATTGGTGCCAACAATTGAAAAATAACATAGCACAGTCATCAATATTTCAAGATCGATTAACAATCGGGTCGAACAAAAATGTTTAGAGCTTGGATGTGCGAGTGATATAGAGTGTTCAGGTCTAATCATAGAAAAGACGTGGTCCCCAAAGAAATAAAACAACATAAGAAAAGCATTGGGACGAATAAATATAGATGTTCATTCAAGTTGTAGGTTGTCAACCACTACACCAAAAAAGATATTTAGGAACGGTTTTTATATGTTCCTAATATTTTTAGGAACATATCATAACCGTTCCAAAAAGTGGCGTTGCAATTTTTGGAACGGTTATAAGGCGTTCCTAAATTTAGTCTGGAACATTTATTAGATGTTCCTAACATTGGATTTTGGAACACATATAATGTGTTCCTAAGTTATTTTTGGAACTTCTTTGAAATGTTTCTAAATGTCAATTGGAAACACTTTACACCCATTCCTAAATACAAGTTGCAACACTTTTGCATTATTCATGTGACTAGTTTTGAAACACTTTATTAACATTCCTGTGTATATATATATATATATATATATATATATATATATATATATATATATATATATATATATATATTTCAATTTTGGCTACAATTATTGGTTTGAACCATAAATATGATGATTCCTAAATTAGTCATTGATACACAATAATTGGTGCAAAGTTTTTTACACATTCCCTGAATCAAGATTGAAGAGCTCCATTAATTAACAACTGAATATAAAACAACTAATAACATATCCCAAAATTTTATCTTTACAAAATAACATCAAAAGTGTATAAAATAGAAAATATAGTTTATATACAACATCTAGATTATAATTTAAAAGGCAATATGTTTACAAAATTTAGTCTCCGAAGATGATCATATATAGAATGTAGAGTTGCATCTACAAATCGAAACAAGCAATATCCTCTTGTCTTTATATAAACGAGAGATGAGGTTGGATCAGTTATCACGGGGGTCCTTCAATTCTCTTTCTTGTGGCCCTTCTTTGATCCCCGATTGCCTTTCATCTTTATGAAGATTTCTAAAGATAATATGTTCTAATGATGGCTAAACCATCAAGGCAGTAATCTTCAAGCAGAAGTAACTTGGGCAAGTAACTTGGCACTGCAGGAGTTGATAAATCTCTCTCTAGATGCTTTCAACTTGATCTCCACATTCTTCTCGAGAGAAATACAGAAATCACATGTGAATATGTCTTCATCATAACTGGACCAAGATTTTAGCAACAAAGGAAATCTAAATATTAGGACAACATTAATGCATGAATCCACTTATTCTAGTGAAAATTTCTTAAAGGAAACATGAGAGTATAGTAATAAAAAAAATCATGAAAAACTAGATTTAACAATTAACATTCTAGAATCATGATAAATACAACAACATAGCCTTTATCAAAAAAAAATTGTGATTGGTTGTCAAAATCCCTTTCCTCCATTCAGCTATGTTATGAACCATCCTTTGTAACATTAAAAAGCATATCCTTCAACATACATGACAAGTTAAACATAGATCGGGTAGGTCTATAACTGGAACGTTGTTGAAAGTTATGATATTAACATCTATCCAAAGGAACATGCCATCAAAACAATTGTGACTCCTAAATAATGTGCACTCAAATTAGCTCGACATGTAAAATCAGTAGTTAGACACATAACTCTTATGATGGTCGTAGACCAAATAGAGGATGGTCCATCAAATATATGTGTGTGCATGAAAGAAAACCAAGCAGCTCACAATCATCTTCCCTGGGAACTTGAAGTCACTATCACTTGACTAATCATCCATAAAAGTTAAATTTTTGAGACCATTGCCTTCCCAGATTCTAAGTAGAGCGAGTTTAACCATTATTTGCTTTGTTATTTAGTAACAGTAGCCAACTTCTTGGAAAATAAACTATCAACATGCAGAAGAAGCATAGCATTTTATTTGGAACCTTATAAAATTGTCCCATAAATGAATAATATGAAAGACACCGAACTTGTGAAACATTGTTTTATTGAAGGAAAATGTCAAAAAATAAATAAGAGTCTTCAAAAATGTTATAATTCTTAGGGTTCTTTATTCCTCGTAAGACTCCACCCAAGATTTAAAAATTGTAGCCTAATGGTTTTGTCAAACAATGAAAAATGCAATCCACAATAATATCTTGAAAAGAGTTCTCTTCCTCTAAAAATTGCAGGATGGAATGAACCAAAAGGTTGTTGGCAGGACTTTCGATGCTTCTGTATTGAATAGCATTGAGAATGTCCTTCTCGAGGTATGTATGTGTTATACACAGTCATGTGACTTTGCTTACATGATAAACAATAGGACATCCTGAGTTTTCATTAAGTTTTTAATCTTAAATAAAGGTGTATACACCATGGTGTGTGGACTGTGAAGCCACTAGCAAACAAGTAGAGAAATTAGCCAAGCATTTCAAAGCTGAGGCCAATTTGAAATTTGCTAGAATAGATGCTTCTCTCAACTAACACCCACCATGGTGTGTGGACTGTGAAGCCACTAGCAAACAGGTAGAGAAATTGGCCAAGCATTTCAAAGCTGAGGTCAATTTGAAATTTGCCAGAATAGATGCTTCTCTCAACGAACACCCGAAGCTGGAGGTAACTCTAACTCTGAGGCTCGAGGCATTTCCTTTACCCCTTCTTACCTTGAAAAAACCATCTATTATTTCGATAATAAATGTTTGGTCTGATACCCATGGATATAGAACCAACAAAAAAAACTTACCACAATATATGAATGTTGCTCACTTCTTATTAAACTTGACAACAATGCATTTACCAGTTGATCTTTTTGAAAGGATGTACATCAATCTTCTTACAAACTAACATTCGTACTTCCACCTTCTGCAGAGAAGATTAAAGGTGAATGCATATATTTTCTTTAACATATATAACTTGCTAAAATTTCTTTACAATTAGTTGGAATCCCATGGATATACACTACCAAAATACACTAAATTAGCGACGGATATTTAGCGACGGAATTGTTCCGTCGGCGTTAGCGACGGCTTCGTGGCCGCTCACCGACTGATTACCGACCACACGCCTTTGCCATTTTTTATTTTAATTTTAGGGGGAGGAAAGGTCGCATATCTGTCGCTAGGCTGTCGGAATTATAGCGACGGATGTCCAGTCGTCGCTACGTGGTCGATTATTTAGCGAAAATTGTGTAGGAATTTGGCGGTACATTTCTTCGACTACGTAGCGATGGATATTCAGTCGGATAATCAATAATAGCGACTAATTGGCGACGGATTATTAGCAGTCGCTATTCCGTCGCTAAATTTACGTTCCAGACTTAAATGAAAAGGCGGGGGGAACTTTTCGTATTTCCCCCAAATTCAATCTCTCTTTCTCTCTCTCTCTCTCTCTCTCTCGCTCGCGGCTTCGGTGAACGGCGTCGGCGTCCTCTCCTCTCTCTCTCCCGAAGGTAATCCTCTCTCTCTCTCTCTCTCTCTCTCTCTCTCTCTGTGTCGCGGTGTCGACGTAGGGGCAGCGGGGGCGGCGGTCTTGGGGACATTCGGAGGCTGGGCGGCTGGCTTGGGGCGGGGGCGTCGGGGGCTGGGCGACGGGCTTGGGGCGGGGGCGTCGGGGGCTGGGCGGCTGGCTTGGGGCGGGGCCGTCGGGGGCTGGGCGGCGGGCTTGGGACGGGGGCGTCGGGGGCTGGGCGGCGGGCTTGGGGCGGGGGCGTCGGGGGCTAGGCTGCGGGCTTGGGACGGGGGCGTCGGGGGCTGGGCGGTGGGCTTGGGGCGGGGGCGTCGGGGGCTGGGCGGCGGGCTTGGGGTGGGGGCGTCGGGGGCTGGGCGGCGAGCTTGGGGCGGCGGGCTTTGGTCGGGGGCGGCGGGGGGCTTTGCTTATCAAATTCATCTGACTTTATATATTGGCTAAATAATGTGTTATCCATATTGTGTGTTATCGATTAGTTTGGTGGTGTTTTGATTAGTAAATGTGAATATGGAGTTTGGGTTCATGGTGTATATGTTCACTGTGTCAAGGACAGTACGAGTTCTTCATCTGCATAAGTCAGTTGTGTGCTTCTATATAGATGTATATATCTATACATCTAACTGTGATATACATATATATGTGTATGTGTGCTTTAGAGAGTGAGGAATGAAAAGGCAGTCCTACCATGCCTATTAGCATGCAGGACGGCTTGGGGTGTAATATGTGATTGTAGACATGGTAGGAATTATAGGTAATTAATGCTAGTGTGACTAGATTAAGGTAGTGCTTGCTAGATAATAAGGACACTCTAGTATCCTAACCAAGTTAATTTTAGACTAGATATTTAGGATATAGCTCCCATATCCTAGAAGTGGACTCTTGCAATTTAGAAATAGATAGATTGACTCAGTTTGGTATCGGTATCGCACTATCGGTATCGGTATCGGTATCGATATCGTACTATCGGTCAAGGTTCACAATATCGGTATCGGAATCGGTTTCGGACTATTCCTATGAGTATTGGTATCGGCGATATCGGTAGTATTGGCGGTATCGTATCGGAGTATCGGACTTTGGTATCGGAAAACAAATAATTATTAATAAATTATTTACATTTAAAAACATATATTTTATACATTTAGGCATAATTTTAAGTATTTCAGCGTTATTTCTTAGTAGTTTTGAAATTATATGAAATAGTAGTCACCCTTACCGATTGGTTTTGCCGAATTGACCGGAACAAAGACCCCCAATGTCGGTATCGGTCAATATTTGGTATCGGTCGGTATCGGATCGGAACATGCCAAACCGTATCGGTATCGGCCGTATCGGATCGGTATCGGCCGATACTTTAAACCATGCTATCGGTATCGAACTATCGGTATCGGTGTCGGTATCGCACTATCGGTATCGGTATCGGTATCGCACTATCGGTATCGAACTATTAGCAACAACTGTATTTAGATTTTTCTCTTCTCGAGCTAGAATACTAGCGGATCCACCAGTTACATGATTATATACTAATTCTGTTTAGTTTGTCTTACTATACAGATTTTTACATCTAATCTGTGATGGATCGTTATTTCGTTGATCGTACATGGATGTACAAACGACAACACGAGCGCATAATAGATGTGAGTGACGATTTTTAGGCAGTCGTGGAAGTGTTTCTTAAGTATGCCATGAGCAAAGCTCAGTTTATGGACGGTAACAAAATCAAGTGTCCATGTCGTAATTGTCGCAATAAACGTTACGAAGAAGTGGTGAGTGTAAGAGATCATTTGACCCGTAAGGGTTTCGTACGTGATTACGGCCTGTGGTCATCGCAAGGTGAACTATATGCCGAAAGACAGGTTGCGAATGCTGCTACTTATGCTTTTGATGATAATGCTGCAGCGGATTTTGTCGTCGATGACGACGAATGCTCCGTTGATTGTGGAGACGTGCAGAACCTTGCACGAGATATGGTGTACGACGCGGCAGGGCCTAATTTTGATCCGGAGGATCCTAATCCCGAGGCGAAGGAGTTCTATGATATGTTTCAGGATGCTGAAACTTCTTTATATCCTGGTTGTGATCCACATTCCGTACTGTCAGTGACGATGTGGTTGTTGAACATAAAGTCCGATTTTAACTTGCCACAAACTTGCTATGATCGGATTACACAACTAATGAAGGAGGTGTTACCGAAGGAATCAAAAGAGCTTCCAAAAAACTTCTACAAGTCAAAGATGATGGTCCGACAACTGGGACTGGGGTACGACAAGATAGATTATTGTCGCAACGGATGCATGTTGTACTACAAGGAGAACGAGGATGTAGAAAGTTGCCGCTTCTGTAATACGGATCGTTACAAGGAAGTCAGGGGAAAAGGAAAGTCAACTAGAAAACGACGTCCTTACAAGTATATGTATTACTTGTCGATCACGAAGCGCTTGCAGAGGATGTATATGTCTCAGAATACAGCAGAACACATGACGTGGCACAACGAAGAACGCACAAAGGACGATGGAGAATTGTCACATCCTTCGGATGGAGAGGCGTAGAAATATTTCAATTTTCGCCATCCAGATTTTGCTGCAGAGCCCAGAAATGTACGCATGGGGCTATGTTCTGATGGATTCGCCCCTTTCGGGCAGTCGGGATCTCAATACTCCTGCTGGCCGGTCATTCTGACCCCTTATATTCTGCCACCATGGATGTGTATAAAGACTCCTTATATGTTCTTGACAGCTATCATACCGGGTCCCAAAAATTCGACGAAGAATATCGATATATATTTACAGCCGTTGGTGGATGAGCTGAAACAGCTGTGGGAGATCGGCGTCACGACCTATGATATTTCTAGGAAACAGAACTTTCAGATGAGAGCTTCACTGATGTGGACAATCAATAATTTTCCCGCATACGGTATGCTGTCGGGATGGAGTACTCACGGCACCCTGTCTTGTCCGATATGCATGCAAAACAGTAAGGCGTTCCGCCTTAAGCATGGAGGAAAAACTTCTTTCTTTGATTGTCATCGTCAATTTCTGCCCGCGAGTCATCCTTGGAGAAAGAACAAGGACGCATTCAGAGCTGGAAAACAAGAATTTTCTCATCTGCCTGCCAGATTGTCGGGATACGATATTTGGGAAGATGTAAAGGATTTGTCCACTGTAATGGAAGATCCATCGAACAATCGTGTCGATGGGTTCGGACAAACCCATAACTGGACCAAACGGAGTATCTTCTGGGACTTGCCTTATTGGAAAGATAATCTTATAAGGTATAATCTTGATGTTATGCATATCGAAAAGAATATGTTCGATAATGTCTTCAATACCGTCATGGACATTAAAGGAAAGACGAAGGACAATCCAAAAGCAAGACAAGACATTGTCGAGATATGCAAGCGTCCTTATCTGAACTTGATACAAAAGGGAGCTGCTGGACAATTAAGTAAGCCGATAGCACAATACACATTGAGCAAGGAAGATAGATTAACAATTTGGATTCGTCGATATAAATCATCGCAGGAGGTAGAGAGGGTCCGATACATTTGCGATAGCAAATCAGGCTGTTCAAGTATACTATACAAGCTACCCAAGGCGTCGTAGAGATCGATTTGACTGGTGGACAGTATGCAAGATTAAATCTAGAAATACATTCAACGTTGGAGACCCAGCATACTGTCACGCCCCAGAACCAGAATACTGGAGAGCGGGGGCAGACATAGCCAGCTACGTATAACGGAATGGAATCCACACCGCTATACGGTCACAGCTGTCTAGATATGTGAGGGTTTCACTACAATCCATCAGTCTCTTAAGGTCATAAAATAGCCTATTGTCTCAATCTCAACCAACTAATAATAATCACAAGATATCAGATCACCAAATATACAATTGTAAGACGTCCCAAACATTACATATCCAGATGATCATGAAGCTAGTCATTACAAAATGTGAGGACTAGCAAGAGTTCAGTCATACATGATCAACCCTCGGGACTTGTCAATCATGTTACAGCCCGTAGGCAGACAGTAAGTAAGTACAATCGAGCTAACACTTGCTCGTCGGCTAAACGCCCCTCAAAAGAATAATTTACAATATTACAGTGGGAGAACAAAAGAAACCCACTCGATGCCCTGGTTATGCCTGGTGACCACCATCGGGCTGGAAGACAGGTAGATCCTTTGCTGCTGCTCCGGTATCTGGCCATACAAAACCAGCTGGATCAGACCCCAGGAAGAGCAAGTGCCACAAAGGAGGCCACAAAATAAGAACCAAAGCCAGCAAATTAGCACAATAATATAATTACATAATAAGAGACAGTAATTTAAGAAAAGCATGATGGATAAATATAAAAGACAATCTTGCATAGAATCACTAAAGACAGGACATATGGAAAAGCATGTCAGGATGATATACGATAAGATAACCATGGGACTATTCAGATAGCTAGGTTACAACCCGTAAACCAAACAAGGACCGGGGTTGTAATCCTTCGTCTGAACGGAACTTGGTTTCTCTCACCATTTATCGGCAAGATAAATATAAGAAATCAGGTCAAGTGACAATCTGGAGTGACAATCATTATAGTGACAATCTGGAGTGACAATCATTATAGTGACAATCTGGAGTGACAATCATTATAGTGACAATCTGGAGTGACAATCATTCAATCATTCTGGTACAATCTTACAATCAATCAATTCTAGACAATACTATACTAGACCAGACTCCATCCAAGCAATCACGGCCAATCATTGCCTACGGCTTTCTACATTAACTAACTAGGGTTATCACAATCCTAGTTACTAGCAAGATGCAATGAGATGCTCCAAGTAGTCACAGGCCCTGCAGCTATCCAGGTTATCCAGGCAATCATTATAGTGACAATCTAGAGAGTACAATGCATTATAGTGACAATCTGGAGTTCAATCATTTAAGTGACAATGGAGGGTGCCCCACATAACAGTGGGCTGGAAATGTGCCCTACTCGTCGGCAGGCTACAAGTCCAATCATTTGCGGCCGGGATAACGGGATCGCCTGTAACTGGGGAACATCTCTTCATGACTAGTGAATTATACTAATTATTAACCTTAGTCCAATTTCGTAGGTACTCCTGACCGTGGTACTCAGGAGTCCCATCCTAGACATGATGCGAGACTGGACAAGTGGATTAACAAGCAAGCAAGAAAGAACCACCCACGGTGTCAAGACAGGTCAAGTTAGGTTATCAAGTCATGTCAAGTCAGGAGTGTGCCGCCACGGGCCACTATCAAGTCATGCTGGTCATGTCAGGAGTGCACCACTATGGGTCACTGTCGTGTTATGCTAGTTCCTTGTCATACCAGGCCATTTACAATAGTCATTCCAAACATGCGAAGTAAAATCAAGTTCATGACAAAAGACGTAAGGATATAAAATGGACGTAAAGTATCTAATAAAATATCAATATACAGGGCTATAGAAGAGCCAAGCTTAAAGAATTAAGACCCAAAACTCCAAGAGCCAATGGGTCAAGCAAGGGGTCAGGGTGCAGCGTACGCACAAGGGCACGCACAGCGTACGCACGAAAGCACGCACGCAGGAGAGCTAAAGTACGCACGCAGGAGAGCTGAAAGTCACGCATGCAGGAGAGCTGCGTACGCAAAAAGTCACGCACGCTCAAGGGAGCAGCGTACATGAAAAGTCACGCACGCTCAAGGGAGCAGCGTACATGAAAAGTCACGCACGCTCAAGGGAGCAGCATACATGAAAAGTCACGCACACTCAAGGGAGCAGCGTACATGAAAAGTCATGCACGCTCAAGGAAGCAGCTGCGTGAAACTCACGCACGCTACAGGGAAGCAGCTGTGTGAAAAGTCACGCACGCTACAGGGAAGCAGCTGCGTGAAAAGTCACGCACGCTACAGGGAGCAGCTGCGTGAAAAGTCACGCACGCTCAAGGAAGCAGCTGCGTGAAAAGTCACGCACGCTGAGAGCTGCGTACGCGTAAAAACACGCACGCAGGGTCTGGGTCTTCTTCTCCATGGCTGAGAAGAAGCTCCAATGGCTCCAAAACTTCAAAACCTCATAACTTGGCCATCCGAACTCCAAATCCAGATTTCTAAAGTTCTAACCAGGGTGGAATTGGATGCTCTTCCACTAGGAAACATCAAAAACCCATAAAATCCAACTTAAGGAGATCAAACCATGCAAAATCCGAAAATAGGAAAACTTAGATCTAGAGCAATGGAGACACCAAATCACAAAAAGCCAAGAACTAATATTGATCACCATGTCCTAATCTAGCTAATGGACCAAGAAAATAGGGTTCTCATGTAGTGGCAAGGTGCACTTGCCTAGGGTTAGGAGAGTTGTGTAGAGAAAGGAGAAGAAGAAGAAGAAGAAGGAATTAATGGTGGTGGTAATGAAGAGAGAGAGTGGTAGGTGGGGAATATAAAGACGGAGAGTTGTGTCGGGGATGAGGGGTAACATAAGCTAAGGTGCTCCAATACATAAACCAAACCAAACCAACCCAATAAAACCGAGCCAGGACAAAACCCAAAATACGAGAAATACCGAAATTCTACAAGTTGAGAAAAATAAAAATACATGCCAAAATCCAGATACGAGTATAAATACGAAATACGAGAAATACGAAAAAAAATGAGGGTGACACATACCAAGAGGACCAGATCGAAAAGTCCCAATACTTGGGACAACACTCAGATACAATGGATGTTGAAGATATTGTTGAGGAAAATAGAAGGGAGAAAGAGGTTGATACACAAGACTTAGCTGTCAACCAGGGGAGAAAGAGGCGTCTTGTCCCAAATTTTGAGACAGAAGAAGAAGAAGAAGAAGAAGAAGAAGAAGAAGAAGAAGAAGAAGAAGAAGAAGAAGAATTTGATGGGGATGAGGATACAGATGAAATCGACGATGAAGATAAGGATGAAGATGAGGATGAGGAGGATGATGATGAAGACAAGGCCGAAGATGAGAACGAAGACGATGATTAGGTTAAATATTGTTGTATATTAAAAACACTTCCAATTACGTGAATTAAGTTTGACCTCATAAAAGCAATTACGTGAATTCATGTTTTTTTTCATTCGATTATTTACTTATTGTAGATGGCACTCCTAGTTTTTTTCGTCGCGATGGCACTCGTCTCCCTACTGATGGTATGTATATTTTAGTTTAGTTTTTTATATCCATTTATACTTTTATATTGTTAATTATGTTTATGTGTTCTATTTACAGGTCATGATGGCTGGCCGTGGTCGTGGTGTTGGTCGTGGTGGTGGTGGTGGTGGTGGTGCGGGTCGTGGTCGTGGTCGTACTGGTGCTGGTGGTCGTGGTCGCATTCAAAGTTCCCGAGATGTGACCCCATCGAGCGATCCCGACCCGGAGAGTACCTCGGGCACAGACGCATCCCGCCCTCGATCGACCACTTCATCGAGGCATGAGTCCGAATCTGCTAGCGGATCCGTTCCGCTATCGAAACCACCAACAGCGAATCCACCAGGGGATGCCCCAGTTACTGCACAGTGGGCCCCGGAGTACCCCCATATTCGGTTCCATCCGGTTACTGGGGAGTACATACGCGGACCCACGGATCCTCCGAGGGCACCAGAGAGGCCGAGAGGCGAGTTCCGACGAGAGCTATGGCCCACGGGGACCTCGTAAGTAAATTTAAGTTAATTTATTAAATTTATTTCATTTATTCAAGTTAATAATTCAGTCGTTTCTTCTTTGTAGGTTTTTTTCGTTTAATGTTGGTAGGGCCCTTGGAGAAATTATCAGGGCTAACTTCCATGGTCCCTACCTCAACTTTTCGTCGGTGCCCCCAAACGTGCAGTACGTCTGGCTTGACGAGTTGAGGGTATATATCTATATCTTCTGGTTAATTATTAGTTACTCTTTAATCAACCATTTTTTAAATTATGTGATAATTGATTTTCTGTGTTAGACAACGTACTGGTGGCCTCCCCATCGCGAGGAGGGGATCCGCAGGACCGACAGAAGCGCTTGCTCGAAGAAGATACGAGATATGATTCATGACCTAAAAATGGGGCATATGAGGCCGAATTGGATCCGGCAGGAGTATTATGAGGACCTCTTAGGTATGATGGATACCCCTGCGTACAAGGAGAAATCGAAGAAGGCGAAGGTGAACCGATCTGCCGCGGGCCTTCATACGGGGGGATCAAGGTCCCACGCAGCGATACTTGCAGATCTGGTGAGCAACCGTAAATTTATTTCACTATCGAATTAGGTATTATTAATTAAAGGAGTTAATTAGTTTCTACGGAAATTTCGTATGCATGCCCAACGGGAGGTGAAGGAGGGAAGGGCGCCAGAATCGGTCACCATGCACGACATGTTCCAGCATACGTACAAAAGACGGAAGGACGGGAGCTTCGTCGACGAGAGGGCCAAGGAGACTGATGTAAGTACTTATGTTTATGAGATTAACGTTAGAATTAAAAGTATTCGGACTATAGCTTAGGTAAACTTAGGATTCACACTTAACTTAGTAAAACATAGGATTTAGATTACAACTTAGGTAAATCTTATAATATAAACACATTCATTTGATAGGCTGCGTATCGTGAGGCCCTTAGTCGGGCTCAGTTAACTGACACCGAGGATGTCGTTGAAACGACGCCCTTCCGAACGCCCTCTTCTTTGGCCGCTCGGAACGACTTGTTCGTAGATACCGTCGACAGCTTTAAGAAAGGGTTCCTGTAAGGAGTCGGCTCCCTAGGGCCATTGCACATGGCGACGCAGAGATCTCCACCGACACCGCCTCCTCCCGTGGCCCTGGCAGACGATGATGTTAGGTTGCAGCTTATGCAGCTGCACGAGGCGATGTCGTCCTTGCGGGAGCAATTTACCACGTACTTTCCGCCTACGTCTGCTGCTGCCGGTCCGTCTGCTGCTGTCGGTACGTCTGCCGATGGTGTTCGTCCGTCTTCTACTGGTCCGTCGACTGCAGGTGTCGGTCCGTCTTCCGTGGGCCATCTTTCTTTCAACCCTGATGCCCCTGTGGTACCGCCTACGACTGTGACGTCACTCCTGGATCTCATGTCCGCAGAGCAGCTACGCCGACTTCCGAGCAGTGTCTACGACGGCTTGCCTTCGTACCTTGTGGAGGAGTATATTCGTCGGTCGTATATGGGATTACCACCACCGGACTGTCGACCTCCTCCTTCTTAAAATATTATATTAAGAAAATTTGGATTATTTGTGAGAGCTTTGGATTAATTGTGCTATAATCGGCTTATAGCACCGGATATTATGTTACTCTTTAGGATAATTGATGTTTATTTTCTATTAATTTGGTTTGGTCTGTGATTCTTGGATAATTGGTGTGCATTAAATTCGTATGTGCATATTTGGTCTATGTGATTCTTGGATAATTGGTGTGCATTATAGCATTATATATTGGTTTGGTTTATGCATATATTTGTGAACAGGGAAAGTACTGCAATTTTTTTCCCAAAAAACTCAGTTAGCGACGGACTAGTGACCGTTTAGCGACGGATAATCCCAGTTGCCGACGATTTTTCAACGGATTAGCCGTCGCTATCTGGAGTTTTTAAACTATTTCCAGGTAGCGACGGATGATCGACGGATTATCCGTCGGCAAGGTTCTGGTGGTATAAACTTCGACGGAATAGCGACGGCCTTATATCCGTTGCTAGGGCGACTGATAATCAGCCACTAATCAGTCGCTCGCTCTAGCGATTGCTTAGCGACGGACAATCCGTCGATAAGGTTCTGGAAATGCTTGACATTTCCAGAACCATGGCGACGGATAATCAGTCACTAATCAGTCGCTGTGGCGACGGTGTAGCGACGGATTAGTGACTACTCTTCCGTCGCCATGGTGCTGGAAATGCCAAGCATTTCCAGAACCTGATCGACGGATAGTCTGTCAGCACACCGTCGCTAATTCGTCGTTCATTACCGACGAATACCGACGGATGAGCGACGAAACGATACGCTCTAATACGCTGTTACGACGGGTTATCGACGGAATTTTACGTCGCTATTGTCTACACAGTTCAGTACTTAATAGTTGAAATGGACGACAGTCCGTCGGAAATGCGTCGCTAATGCTTCGTATTGTGACGTCGACACGCTGTCGCTATTCAGTCGCTTGACGACTACGTAGCGACGGACCGTTATTAGCGACGAGCTGATTGCCGACGGATTTTTTTGGCCAAAAACCGTCAGTGATCGGTCGCTAATACTAATTACCGTCGGATTGGCGACGGATAGGGCCGTCGCTAAAACGATAAATTTTGGTAGTGATATAACCAAGAATCATAAAGTTGTAAGTCCTATTTGTGTTCAAAAGACATTTTGCAATGCAGTGAATCCCAACTCCAATTCCTTTATAGCATTTATTTAGATTGAATGTGGATTCAATCGACCGTACCCGATATCAACAAGTAAAGAAAATTTAACTGGATAGAAAGACATGCTATGGGTTTCATAGACTTTCAGCAATCCAATGAATCCAAATTCGTACTTCCACCTTCCACAGAGAATGCTGGAGGTAATGTATGTCTCAATTAAGAGAATTTTTTTCTTCAGAAATGGGTTTATTAGAGCAACCTAAAGAAGCAATTGAAATAGATACATGTCGTCTTCATGCTTATCATGTTTCCAAAGTAACAATAAATAACCTTAGAACTAAGAAAGAATGGTAGTTCTAAATACAATTGTGGTGAGTAATAACAAATGAAGAAATAAAAATAATAATAATTTGGAGAAACTCTTTCGACATATAACAACATGGCCTATAACAAAAAAGTATAGACGAACCTAAAGCTGCTTGACCTTCTGAAAGAGTTCTCCATAGCCCTTCTCTTTCACTGATTCAGTCGAAGGAAAATCTATATTAAGAAATTGCATTAAAAATACTCAAATCATCAAAATTGGAAGTAACTCCATAAGCAATATGTTTATACCAGAATTACACCACACACCTTTCACATTTATAGCCTGCATGAAAAAGCCGAGGATAGCAAATAGGAGCATCAAAATTGACTCTCCCCAGAATGCAATCTTCGACGATAAGTTTCAACCTAATTTATGGAATGTGTAAGTACCACATCATTCAAGTTTTTATACATAAATAACAAAAGTTCCTATAGCAATCCCTAAAATCAAGTTGCAAATAATCTTCCGTTAAATGATACTTCTGAGCCTTCAGGACCATGTTCCAAATTCATTCCAAACAGTCAAGTATTTTCATGGTATTAGCATTCAGGACCCAGTTTCATAGCATCAGCTGCCACTATCTAAATGATGCAAAATATTAAAGCCAGTCAGTAACAGTCTAGTATTTCAGTCAGTCTACAAAGATATCATACCATACTTGACCATAAAAGCATACTAGAAGAGAGAAATACAGTACCCCTCTTCCTCTTTCTCTTCCTCTTCCTCTTCTACATCCCCTGTTACTTTGATGATTGTAGAAAAGGCACCATTTGGCTAGAAATATATTGACCATATAAGTCATGTCACAGTAAACATAATAAATTTTCTACAAAAATTAGCAGGTGTCAGTTTGATATAGCATCTCTAAAAGAAAAGTATCGACATGGAATAAACTACCAAACATTAAACAATTCAAATGGGATATGATATGGCAAAGGAAAAAGAAACATAAGCTTGGTCTAGAGACGTACAATAGCTAAAATTTAGACATTCACCTTTTACTCAAAAACTTCTTTAAGACATTCTAGGCCAAAAATATATTTGGACTTGCCTCCTAGCCAAGCGCTAGGCTAATTAGGCAATGCAAACACAGTAAATTTGTCACGACCCGCTACCCAAATTGTTGGGCCAGGCCGAGTCATGTCCAGCCTACGCTTGATATAAAACGTAGTAAGCTATTCTAAAGACAACAGGATAAGACTAAATGTGCTAACAGTTCTATAAGTGAATAAAAGTCATAAATGCTCCAAACACAAAAGTCGTCTCATATAGTAAAATTTTCAAAGTACAAGTGATCTGAAATGTAAAACTAGATACATGTCCAGTTACAAAAATATATAGTCTAATACATGTCTACTCAAAAGTCTAAAAATAAAAGACAACTAGGCGAGGTTTCCCGCAGGAACATCCTCGTAAAGTAGAGCCGGGTCCTCGGCAGTAACTCCATAATATGTGTCGCAGAGTAACTCCTCTTCAGTAAGGACACCTACAACGTTATCCTGTCAGGACGGGAGCAAGTACTGAATCTAGCAAACTAGCATATGAAACATAGAAATGAACATAAGAGGAAATAACTGGAAACATGGCATCACACAATCTATCATGGCAAGGACACATATGTCATAGAGACAGATGCATATGTAATGTTTAAAACTATAGTAGGTACGTGATCGGTCAATAGATGTACAATGTGCTGGGGGCACATAATGAAATGTACTTCCGTACAAGTGAAATGGCGACATATGTACATAAGTACAAATCCGCTTTGAGATAAAGCCTACGACAAGGTATACATATAAAATGTCAACCTTGCTCGGTACATACGTACGGAGAAGGGGGTATGATCACGTACTCAACTATCAGTTTCCCCATAACCCATATTCTAATCATGTGAGAGAGACATAAAGACTGTTCTAAGCATGATAGTAACTGAAAGTACACCATGTGATATTTTAACTTGCTACCCCAAGGATCAGCATTTAACATGGTTGGATTAGCAGTTCATTTATGTAACAGTATGTAAAGTTTGTAGAAAGTACTTGCCTCTAGCAAAGCAAAGCAAAACAAGCTGCGATAAAAGTGCTATGGATGTCCAGTTACTCGTCACTGTAGAAATAAATGCAATAACTTAGTTTTTACACTAAGCTAAAATGCTAAGACACTAATTGGTGCGATACGACTTGTGACTGGGCACCTAGCCAAAATGATGACTTTAGCATAGGAGACCAATGTGGGGTGACACGTTACTTTAACTAACTTTCTAGGGTCTTTACACTAGTGAGGGGTGGGGTCCAACACGGCTAAAACTCAAAATAACACAAAAAGCTACAAGTCGTAATTAATCAATAAATAAATCAAATGACCATTGTGTTCTAACAGTTTTTGAGATAGACAAAAAGCTTAGTTTTGCATAAAATAAAGTACCAAAATAATCTTTGCTAATTATAGAAATTTATTATAATTTTTCTGAAATTTATTAACCAGTACAAGTATTTTATAAAAATCAATTTTCCTAAGTATACAGAAAATGAGTTTTGGTTTCATATGCCAAATTAGTGGCAAAACAGTGATTTAAATACTATAAAAATTATACTAAATTAGCTAACTTAACATAGTATCTAAATACTATTTTTTCAGAATTTTAATAGTACTTTAAGTATTTTTTAGAAAATCAAAAACAGCATTGCACACAATTGAAATTAAATAATTAATTATCTGCGTATTTTGTCCATGTACATAATTTGAACCAAAGTTCAAATACAGGACCCAAGGCCATGAATCAAGTCCAATATGACTTGTACAGGTCTTGAATGTGTGAAAACACATTTGGGTCCAAAAACCCATGCTAGGCTTGGACACCAAATGGTTGCAGTAATTTAAATATACTAAAATACAAATTGGTAAAAAAAAGTGCAAAATAAATATTAATATTTTAATAAGGCAAAATTTATAAAAATATGATAAGTATATTACATAGAAAAATAACTTACACTAAGTATAGTGGAATACATATATAAAAATGGTATACATATATAATAATATATATATATATATAAATATATGGATGTTTACATAATGGACATATATATGTTAAAATATTACATATATATATATATATGTGTGTAAGAAAATACTTAACCATAAAATATATATATATATATATATATATATATATATATATATATATATATATATATATATACAAATAATGTATACATATACATATAATAGTATATATATATATATATATATATATATATATATATATATATATATATATATATATATATATATATATATATAAAATAATATATATATACACAATAAAATATATACATATATATATATGTACATATGTGTACACAATACATATATATATATATATATATATATATATATATATATATATAAAGTACTAAAAATGAAGTATATATATATATATATATATATATATATATATATATTATATATATATATATATATATATATATATATATATATATATATATATAAGAAAAATAGCATATATATACATAATATAGTATATATAATAATACATATATTTATATACAAATATATGTATACATATATATATAATCATATATATAAAACAAAAAAAGAAAAAGAAAAAGAAAAAGGAAAAGAAATAACAGCAGTGAAAGGGGGGCTCGAACTCGAGCCAAAGCGCTGGGGAGGGAATAGTCGGGTCGGGCTGGCCAGGGGGTCAGTCCGAGCTCTGTGTTAGGGGTTAGGTTTAAGTTTAATTTATTTAGGTTTAAACGAGTTAACATATATAAAAAAAATAATAAATCAATCCTGTGTCCGGACAGTTTGGGACACAGGAATCCACGTGTCCGTGCTATGCACGACACGTACGAGTTCAGTCTCGCGTGTCCGAGCATAGCGTTAGGTTTGTCGTGTCCTGGCGAGTCTCGTGCGTGAAAACGAGACACGCACGACACGATTCGAGTTCTGTTACTCACATGTCCGATGGTTGGGGGGGTTCAAGCGTCCTGGACGACGGAGGAGACGTCGGCGAGACGGCGCTCGGGTGGCGCTGGGGTCGTCTCGTCGAGGTGCGTCGGAGGATGGTGGTTGCGGGCGGTGGCGCTCGTCGAGGCGGATGGACGGGGTTCATCGGAGCTGCGATTACGGCTAGGGTTTTCGCCGGAGACGAACGTCTAGGGTGGTCGGGGGCGGTCGTGGTGGTCGTTTAGGGTTAGGGCTCGGTCTGGGGAGTCGAAGGGGGGTTTTATAGGTTGGTCAAGGCGGTTGGTCGGCCGGGAAAGGCGGCGGGTCGTCGGGCCAGGTGGCCGACCGGTCGGGGGGGGAGGGTAACGACGGTTTAGCATATAGGCCCCTAGTCTTTAGGAATTTGCACACAGGCCCCTAATAGTTATAAATGCAAATAGAATTTGCATTCCACAATCTAAAACATTTAACTAATTGCAAAACGACTTCTCAACAATTTTAAATATTACAAACTGCTATTTAAACATTTTAATAAATTGCAAAACTACCTTAAAGCATTTCAATAAATTGCAAATTAATATTTTAGCTATTAAAACTTAATTAAAAATCATTTAATAATTCTAGAAAAATTTCTAAAAATCATAATAATTATTTTAAGGCTAAAATTGACACTAAAATTAATTAGCACTAATTAACTGAAATTTGAAAAATAGGGGCTTACAAGTCTTCCCTCCTTGAAAAATTTTGTCCTCAAAATTCATAAGGATTGAAGACCCGACAATATTCTAACATAGCAAGCAATGCAATAAAATGACTAAGGCTGTGATTGAAACTAACCTCTAAGGTATCAAGCGGGAACGGGTGGTTCCCTCGCAGCGGTTGGATCGAACAAGTAAGGGTATCTCTCCCTCATGTCCGACTCCCTCTCCCAAGTAGATTCACCTGGGGAGTGACGGCTCCAAGCTACTCACACTAGGGGTATAACCTTGTTCCTCAGCCTCTTCTCTCTCCTGTCTAATATCTCCACTGGCTGCTCAGAAACTGTAAGGCTCGGTCCGACCTCCAACTCTGTATGATCTAGCACATGATTGGGGTCTGGAACATATCTCCTCAGCTGAGATACGTGAAAGACGTCGTGAACTCCTGCTAGGTTGGGTGGAAGTACAACCTTGTAAGCTACCTCTCCAATCCTGCCAAGTACCTCGAACGGCCCGATGTATCTGGGGCTCAGCTTCCCTCCTCGTCCGAACCGGATCGTCCCTCTAGTAGGTGATATCTTCACTAGCACCATATCACCGTCTGCGAACTCCATCGGCCTGCGACTAGCATCAGCCCAGTATTTCTGCCTATCCTGAGCTACTCTGAGCCTGTCCCTGATCATCCCGACTTTCTCTGCTGCATCCATGATCATCTCTGGCCCAAGCATAACTCGGTCTCCAACATCATCCCAAAAGAGCGGTGTGCGGCATCGTCGTCCATAAAGCGCCTCGAAAGGAGATATATCGATACTGGATTGGTAGCTGTTATTGTATGAAAACTCTACCAAGTACAGATGGCTCTCCCAAGATCCTCTGAAGTACAGCACGCAGGTCCTCAGCATATCCTCCAGTGTCTGTATCGTCCTCTCGGACTATCCATCTGTCTGCGGGTAGTATGCCGTACTGAACTTGAGCCTACTGCCCAACTCCTCCTGCAAGCTCCTCCAGTAGTGGGATGTGAATCTGCTGTCTCTGTCCGACACGATGCTCACCGGCACTCCGTGTAGGCGAACTATCTACTGCATGTATAGCTCTGCCAACTTCTCGATGGAAAGCCCTACCTTGAAGGGTATGAAGTGCGCACACTTCGTCAGCCTGTCCACGATGACCCATATGGCATCCTTCCCTCCTTGGGAATGAGGAAGCCCTGAGACGAAGTCCATCGTAATATGTTCCCACTTCCACTCGGGAATGGGTAACGGCTGCTGCAAACCAGCTGGCCTCTGGCGCTCCGCCTTGACCTGCTAGCAAACTAGGCATCTCGAGATAAAACGTGAAACATTCCTCTTCATCCCGTGCCACCAAAGATGCTCCCGCAAGTCACGGTACATCTTGTTAGCACCAGGGTGAATAGAATATCTCAATCGGTGCGCCTCCTGTAAGACTGCCTCTACCAGCTCTCCCTTCGGCACGCACAATCGGCTGCCATGCCTCAAGGATCCATCTTTTGCTATCGTGAAGTCATCCAGCAATCCTGCCAATGCCTGGGCTCGAAGTCTGCGAAGGCTCTCATCTGTAGACTGTGCCTCCCGGATCTGCTCTATCAAACCTGACTGAATGTCAAGCGCCATCATCTGTATCACTGATCCTGGCTGAACTAGCTCGATACCGAGCTTCTCCAGATCCTCCCGTAAATGCTGATCAATCATAACGTACCATGCCATCGGATGCCTGCTCAGCGCATCCGCCACCATATTTGCCTTCCCGGGGTGATACTGTAAATCGATATCGAAGTCCTTCATCAACTCCAACCATCGTCTTTGCCTCATGTTCATCTCTTTCTGCGTGAACACATACTTCAAGCTTTTGTGGTCAGTAAAGATCTCCACACGCTCTCCGTATAAGTAATATTTCCATAACTTGAGTGCAAAGATCCCGCAGCTAACTCGAAGTCATGGGTAGGATAATTCCGCTCATGAGTCCACAATTGTCTAGATGCATAAGCAATCACTTTCCCATGCTGCTGTAGGACACATCCTAGCCCTTTCCTAGAAGTATCGTTGTAAATGGTGAAACCTCCAGAACCTGAAGGTAATGTCAGAACTGGAGCGGTCGTCAGCCTTCTCTTCAGCTCCTCAAACGCTGCCTGGCAGTCCTCTGACCAGATGTACTTTACGTCCTTCCGCGTCAGCTTCGTCATGGGTTCAGCTATCCTAGCAAAGTTCCGGACGAACTTTCTCTAATAGCCTGCTAAACCCAGAAAGCTTCTGATCTCTGAAACTGACGTCGGAGCCTTCCATGTCTCAACTGCAGCAATCTTTCGGAGATCCACCAAGATTCCATCTCCAGTGACTACATGGCCGAGAAACTCCACTCGGTCTAAAAAGAACTCGCACTTCGACAATTTGGCAAACAATCTCTCCTGCCTCAGAATCCCGAAAACTATCCGCAAGTGCTCTGCATGCTCCTCTGGCGTCTTCGAGTATATCAGGACGTCGTCGATAAACACTACGACGAACTTATCCAGATACTGGTGAAATATCTTATTCATCAAATTTATAAAGACAGCTGGCGCATTTGTGAGACCAAATGGCATCACCAGAAACTCGTACTGCCCGTACTTCGTGTTGAACGCCATCTTCTGGATGTCTGCTGCCCTAACCTTCACCTGGTGGTACCCGGATCTCATGTCTATCCTGGAAAACACCTTCGCCCCGCTCAACTGGTCGAACAAATCATCTATCTTGGGCAGAGGATATTTGTTCTTGATGGTGATGGCATTCAACGCCCGGTAGTCAATACACAACTAGACTGTACCATCCTTCTTAGGCACAAAGAGCACTGGTGCTCCCCATGGAGAAGCACTGGATCGAATGAAATCCTTTTTCAACAGGTCATCAATCTGCTCTTTCATCTCTACTGCCTCCTTGGGATTCAATCTATAGCAAGCCCGGGATACTGGTGATGAACCCGGCACTAAATCTATGGTGAACTCCACATCTCTGTCAGGCGGAAGCCCTGGAAGATCCTCTGGGAATACATCCATAAACTCCCTAATGATAGGGTATGGCGGTGCTACGTCCCCAACTGTCGCACAACAGTTCGGCTCTAGGCTGATTTCCGGCCCTGTCCTCCTGACACTGAATAGTATTATGCCTGAGGGACTGAACAAAATACTACCCTCATGACAGTCTATAGAAGCATGGGCATAGCTAAGCCAGTCCATCACCAATATGATATCATAACCGGGGAGTGGCATCACAAAGAATCGTCCCCTGAACTCTCTCCCGGCTATAAAAATAGAACATCTATAGATAGATCTAATAGGCACTAGTCCTCCTCCCGTCATCACTCTACTAATCTCCGCAGTAGGTGTAGCTACTAGATGGTGTTTATGCATAAACTCTAATGATAGGAAGCTATGAGATGTACCAGAATCAAACAAACATACAGCTAGAAAAGTATACAAATAAACATGACCTGTGATGACGTTAGCTAAGTAATCCGGCTCCGAAACCTGCTCCGGCTCCGGCTCAAGGGCTAAGTTATAAACCTTCCCCTGAGGTCCCTTCTGCTGCTGCAGATGTTGCCCAAACCTCTGCTGCTGAGTCGGAAGCGGTCCTCTAGTCTTCGCTGCTGGACAGTTCCGAAGCTGATGGGTGGCAGACCCACAAGCCAAATACTGCTTCAACCTCTTCCTGCAGACGGTGTAATCATGTCCTGGTCTTTCGCAGAAAGAACATATAGCTTCCCTCTGCTGCTGCTGCTGCTGCTGCTGATGATGTCGGGGTCCCGAGGCTCTAACTGGCGGGGTCTGATGATGTGGTGTAGGGGAACGGTAAGTCTGCTGGGGTGGCGTCGGCGCTCTCTGCTGGAAAGCCTGACGCTTGGACGGTCCCTCATGATATACAGAAGCCGGCCTCTTGCTAGACAGAAGACGCTCCTCGATGCTCTGGGCCAACTCTAGGCTCTGGTAGTAGTCAGTCGTACCGTTCGCCACTATAAGAATGCCGATGTCTGGAACTAGACCATGGCAAAACCTACGGGTCATCTTCTCTGGATCTGCAACCAGACTAGGAGCGAAACGGCTCAGGCGACTAAACTCTGCCGTATACTCGTCAACAGAACGGTTCCCCTGCTGGATGTTCTGGAATCGTAGCCCCATGGCTACTCTAGCAGTGGTCGAGAAGAATTTCTTCTTGAACTGGGTCTTGAACTGATCCCAAGTGGCTCTCCCTCTCGCAAATAACGGCTCATTCCGGAACCAGACTCCTGCCAAATCTATCAGCAGAAATCCTGCTGCCTTGACCTGGAGGTCACCCGGCATCCTGACTCCTAGGAGCTTCCTCTCTACCGAATCTAGCCAGTCATCTGCTACTACAATGCCCTCAGTCCCTGAGAACTCCTTGGGATTCAGACCCATGAAGTCCTTGATCGTCCCCGCTCTCTGTCGTGGCTTTACAGGTGGTGGGACCACGGGACGTTCCTCGGAACGCTCCATGCTCTGGCGGAGTAGGGCAGTCTGCTCCTGATGGGTTGTTAGGAACCCCTGGATCATAGTGAGTAGCTGGTTCCCGTCGAGTGTGACGGAAGCCTGGGTAGGTATGATGATAGGGGGTGGTGGAAGTATCGGGGCCTGTTGGGACTGGGATGTGGGAGGTGGTGGAGGCATCTGGGTCTGTGGATCTGTGGAGTGGGGGAATATGGTAGGTGGAGGTGTATCAGTCAACTGGTCAGCTGACTGGATAGGGAGTGCACCATTCTCAGGTGTAATATACTGGAACGAACGAGTAAGCAACATCTAAATAAAAAGTAAAAGGACTTATAAGGACTTGTTAAAGTAAGCAATCATAGACAAAAAAATCTAATTATAATAGCAAGCATGTGATATTTTCCTATGTTGCAATCCTAGCATTCCTCTAGGTGTTCTAAGCGTCATTCCTAATGTTGTCTAATTACCTTAAGTTCCTAATCGCAGGCATGCTTGGTACAACAACGTAACCAAACAATTTTAGTCAGGACCTGCATGGGCCACCACTAAAAACATGTCACGACCCGCTACCTAAATTGTTGGACCAGGCCGAGTCATGCCCAGCCTACGTTTGATATAAACGTAGTAAGCTGTTCTAAAGACAACAGGATAAGACTAAATGTGCTAACAGTTCTATAAGTGAATAAAAGTCATAAATGCTCCAAACACAAAAGTCGTCTCATATAGTAAAATATCCAAAGTACAAGTGATCTGAAATGTAAAACTGGATACATGTCCAGTTACAAAAATATATAGTCTAATACATGTCTACTCAAAAGTCTAAAAACAAAAGACAACTAGGCGAGGTTCCCCGCAGGAACATCCTCGTAAAGCAGAGCCGGGTCCTCGGCAGTAACTCTATAATATGTGTCGCAGAGTAACTCCTCCTCAGTAAGGACACCTACAACGTTATCCTGTCAGGACGGAAGCAAGTACTGAATCTAGCAAACTAGCATATGAAACATGGAAATGAACATAAGAGAAAATAACTGGAAATATGGCATCACATAATCTATCATGGCAAGGACACATATGTCATAGAGACAGATGCATATGTAATGTTTAAAACTGTAGCAGGTACGTGATCGGTCAATAGATGTACAATGTGCTGGGGGCACATAATGAAATGTACTTTCGTACAAGTGAAATGGCGACAGATGTACATACGTACAAATCTGCTTTGAGATAAAGCCTACGACAAGGTATACATATAAAATGTTAACCTTGCTCGGTACATACGTACGGAGAAGGGGGTATGATCACGTACTCAACTATTAGTTTCCCCATAACCCATATTCTAATCATGTGAGAGATACATAAAGACTGTTCTAAGCATGATAGTAACTGAAAGTACAATATGTGATATTTTAACTTGCTACCCCAAGGATCAGTATTTAACATGGTTGGATTAGCAGTTCATTTATGTAACAATATGTAAAGTTCGTAGAAAGTACTTGCCTCTAGCAAAGCAAAGCAAAACAAGCTGCGATAAAAGTGCTGTGGATGTTCGGTTACTCGTCACTGTAGAAATAAATGCAATAACTTAGTTTTTACACTAAGCTAAAACGCTAAGACACTAATTGGTACGACACGACTTGTGACTGGGCACCTAGCCAAAATGATGACTTTAGCATAGGAGACCAATGTGGGGTGACACGTTACTTTAACTAACTTTCTAGGGTCTTTACACTAGTGAGGGGTGGGGTCCAACACGGCTAAAACTCAAAATAACACAAAAAGCTACAAGTCGTAATTAATTAATAAATAAATCAAATGACCATTGTGTTCTAACAGTTTTTGAGATAGACAAAAGCTTAGTTTTGCATAAAATAAAGTACCAAAATGATCTTTGCTAATTATAGAAATTTATTATAATTTTTTTGGAATTTATTAACCAGTACAAGTATTTTATAAAAATTAATTTTTCTAAGTATACAGAAAATGAGTTTTGGTTTCATATGCCAAATTAGTGGCAAAACAGTGATTTAAATACTATAAAAATTATACTAAATTAGCTAACTTAACATAGTATCTAAATACTATTTTTCCAGAATTTTAATAGTACTTTAAGTATTTTTTTAGAAAATCAAAAACAGCATTGCACACAATTGAAATTAAATAATTAATTATCTGCGTATTTTGTCAATGTACATAATTTGAACCAAAGTTCAAATACAGGACCCAAGGCCATGAATCAAGTCCAATATGACTTGTACGGGTCTTGAATGTGTGAAAACACATTTGGGCCCAAAAACCCATGCTAGGCTTGGACACCAAATGGTTGCAGTAATTTAAATATACTAAAATACAAATTGGTAAAAAAATGCAAAATAAATATTAATATTTTAATAAGGCAAAATTTATAAAATATGATAAGTATATTTACATAGAAAAATAACTTACACTAAGTATAGTGGAATACATATGTAAAAATGGTATACATATATAATAATATATATACATAAATATATGGATGTTTACATAATGGACATATATATGTTAAAATATTACATATATACATATATATGTGTACGAAAATACTTAACCATAAAATATATATATGTATATATATATATATATATATATATATATATATATATATATATATACAAATAATGTATACATATACATATAATAGTATATATATATATATAATAATATATATATACACAATAAAATATATACATATATACATACGTACATATGTGTACACAATATATATATATATATATATATATATATATATATATATATATATATATATATATATATATATATATATATATATATTTTGTACACAATACACACACACACACATATATATATATATATATATATATATATATATATATATATATATATATATATATATATATAAAGTACTAATATATATATATACACTTCATTTTTAGTACTTTATATATATATATATATATATATATATAAGAAAAAACAGCATATATATATACATAATATAGTATATATAATAATACATATATTTATATACAAATATATGTATACATATATATATAATCATATATATAAAACAAAAAAGAAAAAGAAAAAGAAAAAGGAAAAGAAATAAAAGCAGTGAAAGGGGGGGCTCGAACTCGAGCCAAAGCGCTGGGGGGGGGGTTTAGTCGGGTCGGGCTGGCCAGGGGGTCAGTCCGAGCTCTGTGTTAGGGGTTAGGTTTAGGTTTAATTTATTTAGGTTTAAACGAGTTAACATATATAAAAAAAATAATAAATCAATCCTGTGTCCGGACAGTTTGGGACACAGGAATCCATGTGTCCGTGCTATGCACGACACGTACGAGTTCAGTCTCGCGTGTCCGAGCACAGCGTTAGGTTCGTCGTGTCCTGGAGAGTCTCGTGCGTGAAAACGAGACACGCACGACACGATTCGAGTTCTGTTACTCACGTGTCCGATGGTTGGGGGGGTTCAAGCGTCCTGGACGGCGGAGGAGACGTCGGCGAGGCGGCGCTCGGGTGGCGCTGGGGTCGTCTCGTCGAGGTGCGTCGGAGGATGGTGGTTGCGGGCGGTGGCGCTCGTCGAGGCGGATGGACGGGGTTCGTCGGAGCTGCGGTTACGGCTAGGGTTTTCGCCGGAGACGAACGTCTAGGGTGGTCGGGGGCGATCGTGGTGGTCGTTTAGGGTTAGGGCTCGGTCTGGGGGGTCGAAGGGGGGGTTTTATAGGTTGGTCAAGGCGGTTGGTCGGCCGGAAAAGGCGGCGGGGTCGTCGGGCCAGGTGGCCGACCGATCGGGGGGGGGAGGTTAACGACGGTTTAGCATCTAGGCCCCTAGTCTTTAGGAATTTGCACACAGGCCCCTAATAGTTATAAATGCAAATAGAATTTGCATTCCACAATCTAAAACATTTAACTAATTACAAAATGACTTCTCAACAATTTTAAATATTACAAACAGCTATTTAAACGTTTTAATAAATTGCAAAACTACCTTAAAACATTTCAATAAATTGCAGATTGATATTTTAGCTATTAAAACTTAATTAAAAATTATTTAATAATTCTAGAAAAATTCCTAAAAATCATAATAATTATTTTAAGGCTAAAATTGACACTAAAATTAATTAGCACTAATTAACTGAAATTTGAAAAACAGGGGCTTACAAGTCTTCCCTCCTTGAAAATTTCGTCCTCGAAATTCATAAGGATTGAAGACCCGACAATATTCTAACATAGCAAGCAATGCAATAAAATGACTAAGGCTGTGATCGAAACTAACCTCTAAGGTATCAAGCGGGAACGGGTGGTTCCCTCGCAGCGGTTGGATGGAACAAGTAAGGGTATCTCTCCCTCATGTCCGACTTCAAGGGTATCTCTCCCTCATGTCCGACTTCCTCTCCCAAGTAGATTCACCTGGGGAGTGACGGCTCCAAGCTACTCGTACTAGGGGTATAACCTTGTTCCTCAGCCTCTTTTCTCTCCTGTCTAATATTTCCACTGGCTGCTCAGAAACTGTAAGGCTCGGTCCGACCTCCAACTCTGTATGATCTAGCACATGACTGGGGTCTGGAACATATCTCCTCAGCTGAGATACGTGAAAGACGTCGTGAACTCCTGCTAGGTTGGGTGGAAGTGCAACCCTGTAAGCTACCTCTCCAATCCTGCCAAGTACCTCGAACGGCCCGATGTATCTGGGGCTCAGCTTCCCTCCTCGTCCGAACCGGATCGTCCCTCTAGTAGGTGATATCTTCACTAGCACCATATCACCGTCTGCGAACTCCATCGGCCTGCGACTAGCATCAGCCCAGTGTTTCTGCCTATCCTGAGCTACTCTGAGCCTGTCCGTGATCATCCCGACTTTCTCTGCTGCATCCATGATCATCTCTAGCCCAAGCATAACTCGGTCTCCAACATCATCCCAAAAGAGCGGTGTGCGGCATCGTCGTCCATAAAGCACCTCGAAAGGAGATATACCGATACTGGACTGATAGCTGTTGTTGTATGAAAACTCTACCAAGTGCAGATGGCTCTCCCAAGATCCTCCGAAGTCCAGCACGCAGGTCCTCAGCATATCCTCCAGTGTCTGTATCGTCCTCTCGGACTGTCCATCTGTCTGCGGGTGGTACACCGTACTGAACTTGAGCCTACTGCCCAACTCCTCCTGCAAGCTCCTCCAGTAGTGGGATGTGAATCTGCTGTCTCTGTCCGACACGATGCTCACCGGCACTCCGTGTAGGCGAACTATCTGCTGCATGTATAGCTCTGCCAACTTCTCGATGGAAAGCCCCACCTTGAAGGGTATGAAGTGCGCACACTTCGTCAGCCTGTCCAAGATGACCCATATGGCATCCTTCCCTCCTTGGGAACGAGGAAGCCCTGAGACGAAGTCCATCGTAATATGTTCCCACTTCCACTCGGGAATGGGTAACGGCTGCAACAAACCAGCTGGCCTCTGGCGCTCCGCCTTGACCTGCTGGCAAACTAGTCATCTCGAGATAAAACGTGAAACATCCCTCTTCATCCCGTGCCACCAAAGATGCTCTCGCAAGTCACGGTACATCTTGTTAGCACCAGGGTGAATAGAATATCTCGATCGGTGCGCCTCCTGTAAGACTGCCTCTACCAGCTCTCCCTTCGGCACGCACAATCGGCTGCCATGCCTCAAGGATCCATCTTTTGCTATCGTGAAGTCATCCAGCAATCCTGCCAATGCCTGGGCTCGAAGTCTGCGAAGGCACTCATCTGTAGACTGTGCCTCCCGGATCTGCTCTATCAAACCTGACTGAATGTCAAGCGCCATCATCTGTATCACTGATCCTGGCTGAACTAGCTCGATACCGAGCTTCTCCAGATCCTCCCGTAAATGCCGATCAATCATCAAGTACCATGCCATCGGATGCCTGCTCAGTGCATCCGCCACCACATTTGCCTTCCCGGGGTGATACTATAAATCGATGTCGAAGTCCTTCATCAACTCCAACCATCGTCTTTGCCTCATGTTCATCTCTTTCTGCGTGAACACATACTTCAAGCTTTTGTGGTCAGTAAAGATCTTCACACGCTCTCCGTATAAGTAATGTTTTCATAACTTGAGTGCAAAGATCCCGCAGCTAACTTGAAGTCATGGGTAGGATAATTCCGCTCATGAGTCCGCAATTGTCTAGATGCATAAGCAATCACTTTCCCATGCTGCTGTAGGACACATCCTAGCCCTTTCCCAGAAGCATCGCTGTAAATGGTGAAACCTCCAGAACCTGAAGGTAATGTCAGAACTGGAGCGGTCGTCAGCCTTCTCTTCAGCTCCTCAAACGCTGCCTGGCAGTCCTCTGACCAGATGTACTTTATGTCCTTCCGAGTCAGCTTCGTCATGGGTTCAGCTATCCTAGCAAAGTTCTGGACGAACTTTCTATAATAGCCTGCTAAACGCAGAAAGCTCATGATCTCTGAAACTGACGTCGGAGCCTTCCATGTCTCAACTGCAGCAATCTTCCGAGGATCCACCGAGATTCTATCTCCAGTGACTACATGGCCAAGAAACTCCACTCGGTCTAAAAAGAACTCGTACTTCGACAATTTGGCAAACAATCTCTCCTGCCTCAGAATCCCCAAAACTATCCGCAAGTGCTCTGCATGCTCCTCTGGCGTCTTCGAGTATATCAGGATGTCGTCGATAAACACTAGGACAAACTTATCCAGATACTGGTGAAATGTCTTATTCATCAAATTTATAAAGACAGCTGGCGCATTTGTGAGACCAAATGGCATCACCAGAAACTCGTACTGCCCGTACTTCGTGTTGAACGCCGTCTTCTGGATGTCTACTGCCCTAACCTTCACCTGGTAGTACCCGGATCTCAAGTCTATCCTGGAAAACACCTTCGCCCCGCTCAACTGGTCGAACAAATCATCTATCCTGGGCAGAGAATATTTATTCTTGATGGTGATGGCATTCAACGCCCGGTAGTCAATACACAACCGGACTGTACCATCCTTCTTAGGCACAAAGAGCACTGGTGCTTCCCATGGAGAAGCACTGGATCGAATGAAACCCTTTTTCAACAGGTCATCAATCTGCTCTTTCATCTCTACTGCCTCCTTGGGATTCACTCTATAGCAAGCCCGGGATACTGGTGATGAACCCGGCACTAAATCTATGGTGAACTCCACATCTCTGTCAGGCGGAAGCCCTGGAAGATCCTCTGGGAATACATCCATAAACTCCCTAATGCTAGGGTGTGGCGGTGCTACGTCCCCAACTGTCGCACAACAGTTCGGCTCTAGGCTGATCTCCGGCCCTGTCCTCCTGACACTGAATGGTGTTGTGCCTGGGGGACTGAATAAAATACTACCCTCATGACAGTCTATAGATGCATGGGCATAGCTAAGCCAGTCCATCACCAATATGATATCATAACCGGGGAGTGGCATCACAAAGAATCGTCCCCTGAACTCTCTCCCGGCTATAAAAATAGAACATCTATAGATAGATCTAATAGGCACTGGTCCTCCTCCCGTCATCACTCTACTAATCTCCGCAATAGGTGTAGCTACTAGATGGTGTTTATGCATAAACTCTAATGATAGGAAGCTATGAGATACACCAGAATCAAACAAACATACAGCTAAAAAAGTATGCAAATAAACATGACCTGTGATGACGTCAGCTAAGTAATCCGGCTCCGAAACCTGCTCTGGCTCCGGCTCAAGGGCTAGGCTATAAACCTTCCCCTGAGGTCCCTTGTAGACCTTTAAAAATGACAGTCACACTGAGTTGATCAAGACAGAGTCAAAAGTCACGCTCAGTTGATCTAGACAATATTTTACAAATCACGCTGGGAGACAGCTCATCATTTGTCAGAGTGTCATTATGACTGACAGCACGACAGTCGAAGAATGTCTCTTCGTATGCCACGTATGCACAAAACTCGAGAGATCACCGCCGTCTATTGCGTGACTTTCGAAATCTTCTTCAGCAAGACTCAGCCTTCATCGAGTTGGCGTACCAAAAAGGGTTTTTTGTCATTTAATGCGACTGACAAAGCAATCACTGTCAGAGATTTTGTGTCAGTCAAGACACGCCAAATCAAGACAGCTGGCAGTCCTATCTCAAGTCTGCGTGTATCTTTGAGTTCTTCACCTCAAGTTTGCGTGGATTCGGAAGTTTTCTTCCTCAAGTCTTCGTGGATTTTGAAGCTTTTTGCCTCGAGTCTGCGTGGATCCTGAAGCTTCTTGCCCCAAGTTTGTATGGATTTTGAAGCTTTCTACACCGAGTTTGCGTGGATTTCGTCTTCAACAAGTCTGCGTAGATTTCATCAAATTGGAGTACGTGGCAGCCATGCCACTGATCTCTCGCCTGCGTGTCCTATAACTTGCACACGACTCATGCATGATCGCCATGTGTCCAACAGTTACAGGCCACGTCCAGTAACTGCTCACAACCTTGCGTATGTTAAATCCTGTATGATTTTCAACTAAGCACAGGCTGTAAAGACAGTTATCTTTTCAGTTTTATTTTCGACTCTATAAATAGAGTTCTTTTTCTCATTCATTGTACAGATACACTGATATCTACTGTCAAAATTTTGAGAGCTTTTCTTCTTCGCATAGTCCAAGGGATAAAGCGATCGTCTTCTAGATCGGATTTCCACAGTTGTAATTTTCCCAGAAACACAACAAATAAAGAGAATTTCTTTATGGAAAATAAATTGGCGACTCTGCTGGGGAAAACCATCTCCTCTTCTGAGATGGCAACAACTTAATGCGGCACTTCATCAATCGGCTCGACGAAGAAGGTGATGACGATCAAACTCGATGAACTCGCCTATAAAGAAATACAGCGGGCTAAGGGTGGCAAGCCCACTCCAGCCTCTATTACCACTGCCAAATCGGAGGGATACTCTGTCTATGTCCCTAAGAATCAGTTGGTAGTCAATGGTGAAGTCTCTGCCACAGTGTCTACTCCTAACACTGGCAAGAACTCTACTGCAAGCACGCACACTCTTGTGCGCTCGAAGATGACAGCATTCAAAAGTCATGCTGACAGCACTGGTTCTTTAACCAAGTCTGTTCCAGTGTGCAATCTCACACCCAAAAGTCACGCTGACAGCACTGGCTCCTTAGCCAAATCTGTTCCAGCGTGTCTCTCTAAAACCAAAAATCACGTTGACAGTACTGGCTCCTTAGTCAAATCTGTTCCAGCGTGTAATTCTAAAATCAAAAGTCACGCTGACAGTACTGGCTCTTTAGCCAAATCTGTTCCAATGTGCAAATTCAATCCCAAAAAATCACGCTGACAGTACTGGCTCCTTAGCCAAATCTGTTCCAGCGTGCAAATTCAACTCTAAAAATTACGCTGATAGTACTGGCTCCTTAGCCAAATCTATTCCAGTGTGTAATCCCACATTCAACAGTCACGCTGACAGTACTGGCTCCTTAGCCAAATCTGTTTCAGCGTGTAATTCTAAATTCAAAAGTCACGCTAACAGCTCTGGTTCTTTAACCAAGTCTGTTTCAGCGTGTATTTCATCCAAGAAGAATGGCTCTTTAGCTATCTCTTCTTCTTTACCAAGTTCTCCTAGAACTGGGGGTGGTCTTCCACACAAAGTCCCTTCGAAAAGGAATAACTCTTTAGTTGTTTCTTCTGCTCCTGTAGTTTTTACTTCAGGAACAACTTTGACTGACACTTTTGTTAGTCAAAGGAAAGGAGATGGTCTTTTGACTACTCTTCCTTCTGGATATTCTATGTCTCAAAACTTGAATGAGTCTAAGAAGAAACATTCCTTAATGTCTTCTTCTATGACTTCTTCAAATTGGGCACAGAATTTGTCCATAAAAGAGGGTCTGTTACCAACTCCTAATCAAAGGGATAGTTCAACTCTTCCTTCTCTGCAAATATCCAGATCAATGGAAGAAAAACTCCATGTGTTACCTACAACTGATCTAAGAACAAAACTGAACACTTCTGGCGTTAAGAAACTATACCAGTTGGAAACAAGGATAAGAGATCCAGATGCAGAGTATGCAAGAAACTATGTGGCTCATATTAATCACTCTCTGTATAATCAAGAGCCATCAAGACCCAAGAACAGGAAATATACTCCTCAATCTTCACAAACAGATTTACGAGAACATCTTCAACAGAAGAGAAGGAGTAATTCTATGACAAAAGATCATGCTGAATGTGACTTCTATCCAAGAGTCATAATTCAGTGCAGATGTCAATCAATGGTTCAAAACCATGGTGATCATGAATGTGACTTCCAGCCGAGAATCACAATGCAATGCAGATGTCAAACTAAACGACAATCTGTCTTTAATCGGATTCAGTGTGAACCTATGCCTGATGAAGATGAGCCTTTGTTTGCTTCTATCAACATGACCTCTCGGGATGCTGGGGGTAGAAATGATAGTCCAGATAGAGTATATAGAGGTACCAGATCAAGAGTCCTGGCTTCTAGTCAAAGAAATTTGATCTCTGTAGATGATTCTGAATTTTTGGGAGAATCTAATTTTCCACCTCTTCCTACTGGGGGTAGTTCTCCTCTAACTGACTTTGATGCACGAAGCAGTGATTCAGAGCATACAATATCCACAAGTTCATCAATAATCCCTTGTACAGTCACAACATATATGGTTGATGGAAATACTGACGAACTTTCTTCTTCTATGCCTCCTCAAGAACAAAGAATTGCTTCTTTGGAACAACAAATGAGGTCTATGGCTGATAATATGAAGTCAATGTATGAACTCATGGCAGCCCAACTGCAAAATCAACAGACTGTACCAGAAGCTACACCAATTGACACTGGTGTAAGTCCAGTACATGTTCCTCCAGCAGTCCAGTCCAATACTCCTGGACAAGTTCAACCAGTTTCTAGTCTCTCTGGAGCTGGGGGTAGTGCTTATAATGCTGTTCCCCCTCCCAACTATTCTCTACAAGCTACAACTCCACAATCCTTCGGAGTTGTTAATGAAGAATTGAGGAATCTCAAAACTCAATTCGAGGCATTCAAACAGAAAGATGGTTTACAAAGGTTAGGCATCAAGCAACCTTATCCGATAGAATGGAAGCAAGTATCGTATCCTCCTAAATACAAGCCTCCTACTATCTCATTCTATGATGGAACCACTTCTCCAAGTCAGTTTATTAATCACTTTGAAGTGATGACTGACCAATTGCAACCAAGTGATGCCCTCCTTACTCGGGTATTTATTGGATATCTCAAGGGAACTGCTTATGAATGGTATAGAAGTCTCCCAGATGGGTGCATTACTTCATTTGCCGGTTTCAAACAGATGTTTCTTGAACGGTTCTATGAAGGGCTCAATGACATGACTATGTCTGCTCTTATTAGAATCAAGCAGAAAAATAATGAAACTACAGAGGATTACATTGAACGGTTTCGAAGAGAAGCTCTGAAGATGCCTCTTGGAACTCCTGATGCTGTCACCATTGACACATGCAAATCAAACTTGTTGCCAATCATCAGCATGTGGACAGGATCCACCCAATTTCAAGACTGGCCTTCTTTCATAGTTAGTGCCAAAGCTGCAGAAATTAGTGCTGAAACCTTCAAAGGCTTAGGAGTGCAGATGACTCCTAAAGAAACAGGTCAAGGTGCTAACAATAAAAATAATGCTCGCAAGGGAAAAGAAACTCTTGAAGTTAATCTTCAGAGCAAAGATGCATCAACTGTTCAAACTCCTGCCTCTACAACTCAACAATCAAGAATACCTCGCCCCAAAGAAGAATATTCTTTTGACGACGACGATGTCCTTGGTATCTTTGAATGTCTGCTGAAAGGTAATAAAATATAATTACCTGAAATCAAGAAACCTGATGAAGCTGGTAAGACAGATCATCCTAAATACTGTCCATACCACAGAATGCTGGGTCATACAATTCGTACATGTTATGTACTGAAAGGAAAGATCCAAGAAATGATTAAGTCTGGAGCTATCTCTCTTACTCCAAAAGAGAAGACCGTCACTTCCAACGTCGTCTCTATGCAATTTAGAGATTTTCCTCCTCAACTCCTTGAAAGTGGGATCGTTCCTATTCCCAAGACAACTCTTGAAATAATGAATATTCCTCCTCCACAGTCTGAAGGATTGGTGCCAATCACTTTGAAGACTGGAGAAATCATGTGGATTCATCCTGATCTAGTGGCAGACTTTGAATCTCCTTCTCCTCAAAAGTCCAAGAAGTCTGGAAAGATTAAAACATGTCATATAACTTCTCTCGAATCTACCTCTGACACAGAGCCAAAAGAAAAAGAAGAAGCACTTGTTAGTGCTACTCGAACGGGGAAACCTTATCTAAAGGATTATTCCAAGAATCCTGAAGATACTCCTGATATCCCTCCAACTGATAAAGATGCTCCTAATGTTCCTCCTGAAGAAGAATCATCTACTGCACCTGTTCCTTCAACTACACCGGTTGAACCTGTTCCTCCCAAGCCTACAGTTCTGGAGAAAGGAAAACAACAGGCTCGGTTTGATAAACCAATCAAGAAGTCTCCTCCTCTTGGACTTCAGAAGCCTTATAATTTTGACATTTTAGCTCAGCTTGCTAATACTCCAGCTAGAATGTCCCTTTTTGAACTTCTACGTCTTTCCAAAGAGACTCGGGAGACGTTAAGTGAAGCACTTCTTCAAGCTGACTCTTGTCTTGCTCAATTAAAGAAGCCAGATGCAGAACCTGCCACTTGCTTACATTGCAACAGTGTACTAGAGATTATTCCAAATATCACCTTTACACAAGACGACATGCTACTGGAAGACAATCGACATGATCGGCCTCTCTATTACACCGGTAATATCGATACAATAAAGATAGATCGTATCCTCATCGACCCAGGGTCTGCTATAAGCATAATGCCAAAGAGTCTATTGGATGAACTAAAAATCTCTCTTCACAAGCTCTCCAAGACGGTTACTACTATCCTGGGATTCAATCAAAGCCGAAGCGAGCCTTTGGGAAAGATTCATCTGAAGCTTCAGATAGGTGATTTCAGATCTAAAGTCACTTTCTATGTGATTGAGATCGTGGGATCCTATAATCTTCTTCTGGGGAGGCCCTTTCTTCATGAAAATGATGTGGTGCCTTCTACTCTTCATCAGTGTTTTAAGTACATTGACAGCAATGGAAGAGTACAAAAAGAAGTTGCTGATATAAATCTCTTCCATGGGGTTGAAGCTTATTTCAATGATTCCCGGATGTACAAAGAAGAGTATACAAGGATCATACAAGCCATGGAGAAAGAGGATTCACAAAGTGAGACCTTAATAATCCCTGTTAAAGGTCGAACTACTCAACAACAATCTCCCAAACTCTCTGGAGAAGGTTCTTTAATCATTCCAGTGAGTGGACGGATCTCTCCACTATCTCAGTCATCTACTCAAAATACTCTGATCATTCCTGTTGGAGGACGGACTACTCTTCCATCTCAAGTTTCAAGGGAGCTCACCTCTTCTGAGCCATTTGTTATCGATCTTAATCGAAACAAAGCTTCTTCTTCTTCTTCTTCTTCTTCTTCTTCTTCTTCTTCTTCTTCTCCCCCTTTAGTCATTGACTTGGCTAAAATCTCTAAGGCCCAGCCTTCTCCCAATATAAATACTGCTGCTTTTATATTTAATGAAAAGTCTCCACCTTTGCAGTACGCTGATGTATGCAATTATGTTCATAGTTATTTACATCTGTTAGATGACTTGAGCACAATAACCATTGGAGTTGTATAGACTGTTCATACAGATGTATCCCTAGAACCTGTACAATCTTCATACTTTTTAGTTCCCAGCAGAAAGCTAGGAGACATTCCAATATTCTTCTACAAAGGGCCCCAAAATCTTTCTGATTTAGAAGATGATGACAGAAATAATGATACTGGAAGATTACAACTACGCCGTTATAGTCAGCAATCTAAAGACATCATCAAAAATATGGGCTATGACTTCAGGACTGGCCTCAATAGTGGAAAAGGAAGAAAAATGCCTGTTCGTATTCCTCCTCTGAAATATGGAAGGACAAAATACGGATTAGGCTATATTACTCCTACTCCTTTCATCAATATTATCCATGAAGATCCTGAGTCTGACGAAGATAAAAGATCTGATTCTTCTAGTACCACTTCTTGGGATTCCGATACGAGTATCGGGGACTTCTACTGCAATATTCTGTCTTCCAATATGGTTTCTATTGACTGTTTTGAAAAATGATTCATACTTGACGGTTCATCCGTTCATCTGACGGTTCATCCGTTCATCTGACGGTTCATCCGTTCATTAATGCCTGACGGTTCATCCGTTCATCCATCCGACGGTTCGCCCGTTCATTATAATCTGACGGTTAACCCGTTTATTCATCTAGTCTTTTGATTTTCGAGTCTAAAGATCATGAAAAATTGAGTTCAAAGATATTTTTATGTCTGAATTCTATTTTTTCCAATCAGTATCAAACTAAGATCATTTCTGGTTTAATATCATCTGATAGAATTACAAAGTTTGTTTGTATCTTCTATTCTACTGAAATATGTCATGTATTATTTATCTCTGAACATATTTTCTATGAATCTATTATTATCAAAACAACAAAACCAAAAGTCAGATCAAGAACTTTCATTTGTTGTCATTTCATAATCAAAACATGGAATACAAGTGAAAGTGAAAATAAAAAAAAGGAGGAATTCACTTGCTTGGAGTTATCAGCTCCCTAATACGATCTAGAACAACATTCAGTTTCTCTTCATGAGTTTTTCTAACTCTTTCTGCTGCTACAATTGTAACATTCTGTTCATCAAAAGTAATGATGGCAGACTGGCGACGATTGGCTTCTTCAATCTGTTCCGCCCGTATCTGTTCCCGTTCCTTCTGAAGAATCTCACAACGTTCGGCTTCAAAGATATAAGCCGTAGCAACCTCAGCTTGTTTTGTTTCCATGACAGCAATGCGCTCTTGAAGACGAGCTAATTCCTCTTTCAACTTCTTCAATTCTTCAGTCTTGGATGTGTTGTCTTTTTCTAAAAGCTCTACTCTTTGACGAGCAGCTAATATTTCTTCGCCCTTTTCTACTAATTTTTCAGTAGAAGAGGCAAGAAATGCTTCAAGAGCTGCCTGTTGAGACCGTACTTCATTCTCTAGTTGCTCAATCTCAGCCACAGTCAAAGATTGAATGTCCTCCTTCTTGGTCTCCCAGTATTTTCGGATAGTTACCTCTAACTCATCCAGGAGATGTTCGAAGAAGATGCACATGCACAACCAGCATGTCGCAGCGCCATCAGTGGAAATTTGACCAAAGTTCTGAGATCAGAAAAGGGCATAGCTTCATCCTTCAAGAATCGTCTGAAATATGTATCTAAATATGAATAAATGATCTCCGGATACATTCCCAAGGTTCTTGCTAGCCCAGTCTCAAATCCAGGAGTTGCTGTCATCATGGAAGAAGAAGCTTGAATATTCTCTATCCTCGGAACAGAAGTATGTACGACAGGAGAAGTTGGCAAGTGTGAACTCCCTTCATCAGCATCAGCTTGGATAAGCGGAGCATGAGTCGAGCTCATTGCTGCAGCTGTTCCTACAATTAAAGAAAAATATGATCAGCATTTAAAGGCAGAGAAACAGCGGAAACAGAATCTAAAATAAAGTTCTACCTGGCTGAGGTTCATATTCAGTATGTGGAGGGAGTTTTGCTTCTTCTCGCAGCCGGTCCATGACTGTATCCGATACTTGCTTTATATGGCTGCTTCCAGCTCCAAAATTACTGGGTGCTACAGCATTGTTCGATGATTGAACAGGTTCAGGGCTAAAATCCATTCTGTTCCCCTTCACTTTATCCGCATCATAAGAAGTTGAAGTGTCAGCATGCCAGTCTTCTCCTCCTTCAGCTTCTTCTTCTTTTTCATCTTCAGGATGAGCTTCTGATTCAGAATCAATGATATTTACATCTTCATGAGTCTCTGGAACAATGACGATAGCAAGCTCAGTATTGGCTGCCGGTTCAGTTGTCTCTGGAATATCGGGTCGAAGAATGATATCTTGACAAACATTCTTTAACAGATCATCAGCAGCTGATAGCTCAGACGCCGGCACGTCTTCATCGCCTCTGGCCAAAGAAATGTTTTCTTCAGCTCGAAATTCAGGAACTTCTGGCTGTTTGATAGCTTCTTCCGGAACTGTTGCTTCTTCAGAGTAATCAATCTGGTCATCCAGTGCTTGAATGACGCCTTCTGTCCCATGCTCAAATGGGATTATCCTCGTCTCCGAGAGTTTAATAGCTACTCCACTTGTGGTGGGAGCAGTTGTTTCCTGAGCTTGAACAGACTCTACTTCAGTCTGTTCAGTTGAAGCTATTGCAAGGTGAATATCATCAGATTCGGTCTTCTCAGTAGAAGCTGCTTCATTGATTTTTGGCAAAGCTCCTCCACTCATGATCGTCTCTAGGAGTTTATTGCCCTTAATTTTGCTGACAGACTTCTTAACATATTTGCCTCTTGACCTCCTTATTAAAGGAGCATCGTCTTCATCGGTCTCTTCGTCCCTATCAGCGGCGTCGTCTTCATCAACTGAGATACCGCCCAAAGATGAAGTAGCAGTCACCGAGACCCCTTTCTTCTTGTTCTTGGATGTTTGAGACCTAGTACTCCTCTTGGAGACAGTCTCAGATTCGTCACTTCTCTTCCTCTTGGAAAGAGATATAAATATAGGAGGAAGAACCTCATCAGGGAAATTTTCTTCCTGGAATAATTCATAGGGAGGATCAACTTCTGTTGTCTCATCCTCGGGTTCTGAAGAAAAGTGCTGAATAACAATTTTCTTCTTTGACCTCTTCGATGGAGCTGGATCATCCTCTGCAACAAAGGTCTTCAGATTGAAACTCGGTCTAAAGGTGCTCGACGACACATAGAAGCGTGCATACGTATAAAGCATCTTTGGCCCCGAGCTAGACAAAGGATTAGGCATAGAGAATATGACTTTTGTATCTCTAGCCGCAAAATATCTCCAAGCTCGAGCTCCGTCGATGAGTCCTCCACGAGCAGATAAACAAGTAGTGGCGTTCCCAACGTGGAGTTGGTCATACCCGAATTGTCTGGCAAATCGGCTTGGTAAATATGGTTCCAGATATGCCATTTCTTCGTGACGGTATACTAGATGAGAAGGCCAGATCCTCTGTAACCATTGGAAGGCTACATCATCTAGCCGGTTTCCCATATCTCTGTCCATCATATTTAAAGGCATATTTTCATAGCCCGATGGTGGAGGGACACATTGGATCGACCAATATGATGCCCGATTCAAGACATTTCTGCATTCTGGGAGGGTGTGAACCTTCCAGAACGTCTCTCCAGAATACCTCTCCAGAAAAAGACTGCTACTCCCTCCTGCCCCTGGAGGTATCAGACCATCATGATGAAGGAGAAGCCAACCATATAAAAATGTGAAAGGCATCTCTATCCTTGGGAATTCTTCAGTCATCAGCCTCTGAGCAGACAGCATAGTAGTCACAAAATTCCGAAGACCTGCATTCAGTCTACAGGTCATCGCCGATAATAAATCCAACTTATAACCACACACAAGGCGCACCGCCGCAAAGATAACGCCTCTGTGTATCCTGTCCAAGGAGCTGGAGCCAGGAACGATGAATCTTCTTAACCACAGGGATAGAAATCCGGCCAGATGACCGTTCCTCGACAGACTCTTGCTACTCTGCCTCACATAAGAGCTGAAAGTGGTTCCAGCTTTGAACTCGTACCAGTCTTCAGTGATAGTGAAATCTTTGCAATCATATTTCTCCAACAGATAAGTGATTTCACTTTCAAAAAGAGGCTTGAAGTTGCTAATCTGGTACCACCTCTTCTCATTTATTTTCTTCTCATCCTTTTCACGATTCATGAAAAGGTATGACATCCACTTCTGTATGTGGTTACCGGCTTCATCTTTGGAACCCTTATAATATAGAGTACATGTGCCAAAATGGCACATCATCTCTTCAAACAGATGTACCATCTCTGGGTTCTGTTCTGACAGAAAGTTCAGCTCTTCTGTCGTGGGAACATACTCCTCATACGGCATTGAGCCTGAAGGCAGGTGTGAGATGTATTCCATCTCGTGAAGGGCGAAGCCCATCTCCCCTTTTGGGGTCATAAAGGTCGCCGTCCTATGGTTGTACCTCTCAACCAAAGCCAGGAACAGAAAAGGGTTAGGCTTGAAGCCGTAGGATGAATTGATGACGGCTTCATAGAGATTTATCTTCTTCAGCTCAGTTTTAAAATTCTCTAAAGCCCAGTGGACTAAAGTCCTCCATCTCACATTCTCCTGATTCATTAGACCATTCATCCTTGGCGTCGAATCGGTCGGATAGAATGCATTCTTGTTGGACATGAATTCGTTTATGAAAATGGACATCCTAAATGGCATCAATATGGCTGAGTCTTCAGGTGGTATGCATCCAGGCTTCAGACCCCGAAACACTGATACATGATCCTCCGGGGCACTGAAAAATCCCTCTTTCCTGTAAATAATACGGCTTGCTTTCGCCTGCTGATATTCTGTTAAATACCAAGACATCTTTCTCGGATAGCTGGCATGCATAAGTCTCATAATTGACAAGCCCCGGGAAACCTTTGGCCAATACATGGGTTGTTTCACATCCCCCTCAAAGCAGAAGCACACCTTCTCCCTAATGCCCTTTGGCTGAGATTTTTGTGCTATAGCATCTCCGAACAAGAATGTTGGTTTCTTATGGGATACCAGATCCAGACTCTGGAAAGGTTGTCCATTCATCAAACAGAGTAAGGTTGTGTGGTCTTGATTGGTTAACAGTGAAAGTCTTGCTTCAGGAAGATCAAATTGAGGGAATGTTATGTGAGATAGATCATGCTTAAATGAGATACTCAAGCACCCTTCAAAATCTGCTTCTTCGCTTCGGATGTTCACTACAGGAAATGACAGAAGACAGAATCAGATATATCTATGTCTATGTGTGTCTTATAGTATTTTGAAGGAAAATTCAAAAGTCATGCAGACTCCACATGGATATACTACAGTGACATGCTCAGTGATTTATTCACGCAGACGATTAATTCACGCAAAGCTCAGACAGATTAGGATGAAAGTCATGCATCATTTGCCAGAATCACATTTAAGTAAAAATGACAAGAACACACTGACAGGTCAAGACTAATCTATCCAGAGGATGACTCTCAGAAGTCTGCGTGAATAATTCAACATTGACATCTCTGCCAATATATGAAAAATCATGCAGAGTCGTCATAGAAGCTGCGTGACTTTTTTAACATCGACATTTTCTGCCAAATTGAAAAGTCACGCAGAGTCATGAGAGCCATGTTCCTTTTTGCGTGAAACACAGAGCTTCGTAAACACGAAGATGTGAAGTATGGCTAACCCTAAAGAGGGAGCATACTTTGTTAATATCCTTTGCCCTAAAAAGGGAGGGATATATTTCTGAAACTTTATTATTTGTTTTAAAGATCCTAAAAAAATTCTATGTGGAGGTCATCTTCATCGTCTTCAACAGTTCATGTTCTCCCATCACTTACGATGTATAGGAGCTTGTGGGACTTCATGTCGAGGAAGTTTGTCAGTAGTGGCACGCGAAGAAGTTGTGGGGGCTTTCCCCTTGGCCTGAGCATCAGCTTTCTTGGGAGCCATTTCGGCTAAGAAAGAAGAAAAAGAAGTCGGAGAAGAAGGAGTTCGTCAGGAAAGATGAAGTTCTCTTCTGTGGGTTCTCTCTTTCAAACGCAAGTAAAGAAAGAAAGAAGTAATCTATGGCTTATTTATAGGCTCATAAAGAATTCTAAATGACGGCAAAGTTATTATTGCTTCGATATTTGGAGATTTGCACGGGATCCTAACAGCACAGAATCCCAACAGTCCAATCATCTCGGAGTAAATCTCTCATTGAAGTCATCTCAGCATGACTAATTCTATTTTATCATCTCTATTTCAAAGTATTTCGAAATAATTTATCATTTTTCAAAAACTTTGAAGGGGATTTTGTAGACCTTTAAAAATGACAGTCACGCTGAGTTGATCAAGACAGAGTCAAAAGTCACGCTCAGTTGATCCAGACAATATTTTACAAATCACGCTGGGAGACAGCTCATCATTTGTCAGAGAGTCATTATGACTGACAGCACGACAGTCGAAGAATGTCTTTTCGTATGCCACGTATGCACAGAACTCGAGAGATCACCGCCGTCTATTGCGTGACTTTCGAAATCTTCTTCAGCAAGACTCAGCCTTCATCGAGTTGGCGTACCAAAAAGGGTTTCTTGTCATTTAATGCGACTGACAAAGCAATCACTGTCAGAGATTTTGTGTCAGTCAAGACACGCCAAATCAAGACAGCTGGCAGTCCTATCTCAAGTCTGCGTGTATCTTTGAGATCTTCACCTCAAGTTTGCGTGGATTCGAAAGTTTTCTTCCTCAAGTCTGCGTGGATTTTGAAGCTTTTTGCTTCGAGTCTGCGTGGATCCTGAAGCTTCTTGCCCCAAGTTTGCATGGATTTTGAAGCTTTCTACACCGAGTTTGCGTGGATTTCGTCTTCAACAAGTCTGCGTAGATTTCATTAAATTGGAGTACGTGGCAGCCATGCCACTGATCTCTCGCCTGCGTGTCCTGTAAATTGTACACGACTCATGCATGATCGCCATGTGTCCAACAGTTACAGGCCACGTCCAGTAACTGCTCACAACCTTGCGTATGTTAAATCCTGCGTAATTTTCAACTAAGCACAGGCTGTGAAGACAGTTATCTTTTCAGTTTTATTTTCGACTCTATAAATAGAGTTCTTTTTCTCATTCATTGTACAGATACACTGATATCTACTGTCAAAATTTTGAGAGCTTTTCTTCTTCGCATAGTCTAAGGGATAAAGCGATCGTCTTCTAGATCGGATTCTCACAGTTGTAATTTTCCCAGAAATACAACAAATAAAGAGAATTTCTTTATGGAAAACATCCCTTCTGCTGCTGCAGATGCTGCCCAAACCTCTGCTGCTGAGTCGAAAGTGGTCCTCTAGTCTTCGCTGCTGGGCAGTTTCGAAGCTGATGGGTGGCAGACCCACAAGCCAAACACTGCTTCAACCTCTTCCTGCAGACGGTGTAATCATGCCTTGGTCTTCCGCAGAAAAACATATAGCTTCCCTCTGCTGCTGCTGCTGCTGCTGATGATGTCGGGGTCCCGGGGCTCTAACTGGCGGGGTCTGATGATGTGGTGTAGGGGAACGGTAAGTCTGCTGGGGTGGCGTCGGCGCTCTCTGCTGGAAAGCCTGACGCTTGGACGGTCCCTCATGATGTACAGAAGCCGGCCTCTTGCTAGACAGAAGACGCTCCTCGATGCTCCGGGCCAACTCTAGGCTCTGGTAGTAGTCAGTCGTACCGTTTGCCACTATAAGAATGCCGATGTCTGGAACTAGACCATGGCAAAACCTACGGGTCATCTTCTCTGGATCTGCAACCAGACTAGGAGCGAAACAGCTCAGGTAACTAAACTCTACCGCATACTCGTCAACAGAACGGTTCCCCTGCTGGATGTTCTGGAATCGCAGCCCCATGGCTACTCTAGCAGTGGTCGAGAAGAATTTCTTCTTGAACTGGGTCTTGAACTGATCCCAAGTGGCTCTCCCTCTCGCAAATAACGGCTCATTCCGGAACCAGACTCCTGCCAAATCTATCAGCAGAAATCCCGGTGCCTCGACCTGGAGGTCACCCGGCATCCTGACTCCTAGGAGCTTCCTCTCTACCGAATCTAGCCAGTCATCTGCTACTACAATGCCCTCAGTCCCTGAGAACTCCTTGGGATTCAGACCCATGAAGTCCTTGATCGTCCCCGCTCTCTGCCGTGGCTCTACAGGTGGTGGGACCACGGGACGTTCCTCGGAATGCTCCATGCTCTGGCGGAGTAGGGCAGTCTGCTCCTGATGGGTTGTTAGGAACCCCTGGATCATAGTGAGTAGCTGGTTCCCGTCGAGGGTGACGGAAGCCTAGGTAGGTATGATGATAGGGGGTGGTGGAAGTATCGGGGCCTGTTGGGACTGGGATGTGGGAGGTGGTGGAGGCATCTGGGTCTGTGGATCTGTGGAGTGGGGGAATATGGTAGGTGGAGGTGTATCAGTCAACTGGTCAGCTGACTGGATAGGGAGTGCACCATTCTCAGGTGTAACATACTGGGACGAACGAGTAAGCACCATCTAAATAAAAAGTAAAAAGGACTTATAAGGACTTGTTAAAGTAAGCAATCATAGACAAGAAAATCTAATTATAATAGCAAGCATGTGATATTTTCCTATGTTGCAATCCTAGCATTCCTCTAGGTGTTATAAGCATCATTTCTAATGTTGTCTAATTACCTTAAGTTCCTAATCGCAGGCATGCTTGGTACAACAACGTAACCAAACAATTTTAGTCAGGACCTGCATGGGCCACCACTAAAAATATGTCACGACCCGTTACCCAAATTGTTGGGCCAGGCCGAGTCATGCCCAGCCTACGTTTGATATAAAACGTAGTAAGCTGTTCTAAAGACAATAGGATAAGACTAAATGTGCTAACAGTTCTATAAGTGAATAAAAGTCATAAATGCTCCAAACACAAAAGTCGTCTCATATAGTAAAATATCCAAAGTACAAGTGATCTGAAATATAAAACTGGATACATGTCCAGTTACAAAAATATATAGTCTAATACTTGTCTACTCAAAAGTCTAAAAATAAAAGACAACTATGCGAGGTTCCCCGCAGGAACATCCTCGTAAAGCAGAGCCGGGTCCTCGACAGTAACTCCATAATATGTGTCGCAGAGTAACTCCTCCTCAGTAAGGACACCTATAACGTTATCCTGTCAGGACGGGAGCAAGTACTGAATCTAGCAAACTAGCATATGAAACATGGAAATGAACATAAGATGAAATAACTGGAAATATGGCATCACACAATCTATCATGGCAAGGACACATATGTCATAGAGACAGATGCATATGTAATGTTTAAAACTGTAGCAGGTACGTGATCGGTCAATAGATGTACAATGTGCTGGGGGCACATAATGAAATGTACTTCCGTACAAGTGAAACGGCGACAGATGTACATACGTACAAATCCGCTTTGAGATAAAGCCTACGACAAGGTATACATATAAAATGTCAACCTTGCTCGGTACATACGTACGGAGAAGGGGGTATGATCACGTACTCAACTATCAGTTTTCCCATAACCCATATTCTAATCATGTGAGAGATACATAAAGACTGTTCTAAGCATGATAGTAACTGAGAGTACAACATGTGATATTTTAACTTGCTACCCCAAGGATCAGTATTTAACATGGTTGGATTAGCAGTTCATTTATGTAACAGTATGTAAAGTTTGTAGAAAGTACTTGCCTCTAGCAAAGCAAAACAAAACAAGCTGCGATAAAAGTGCTATGGATGTCCGGTTACTCGTCACTGTAGAAATAAATACAATAACTTAGTTTTTACACTAAGCTAAAATGTTAAGACACTAATTGGTACGACACGACTTGTGACTGGGCACCTAGCCAAAATGATGACTTTAGCATAGGAGACCAATGTGGGGTGACACGTTACTTTAACTAACTTTCTAGGGTCTTTACACTAGTGAGGGGTGGGGTCCAACACGGCTAAAACTCAAAATAACACAAAAAGCTACAAGTCGTAATTAATCAATAAATAAATCAAATGTCCATTGTGTTCTAACAGTTTTTGAGATAGACAAAAAGCTTAGTTTTGCATAAAATAAAGTACCAAAATGATCTTTGCTAATTATAGAAATTTATTATAATTTTTCTGGAATTTATTAACCAGTACAAGTATTTTATAAAAATCAATTTTCCTAAGTATACAGAAAATGAGTTTTGGTTTCATATGCCAAATTAGTGGCAAAACAGTGATTTAAATACTATAAAAATTATACTAAATTAGCTAACTTAACATAGTATCTAAATACTATTTTTCCAGAATTTTAATAGTACTTTAAGTATTTTTTTAGAAAATCAAAAACAGCATTGCACACAATTGAAATTAAATAATTAATTATCTGCGTATTTTGTCCATGTACATAATTTGAACCAAAGTTCAAATACAGGACCCAAGGCCATGAATCAAGTCCAATATGACTTGTACAGGTCTTGAATGTGTGAAAACACATTTGGGCCCAAAAACCCATGCTAGGCTTGGACACCAAATGGTTGCAGTAATTTAAATATACTAAAATACAAATTGGTAAAAAAAATGCAAAATAAATATTAATATTTTAATAAGGCAAAATTTATAAAAATATGATAAGTATATTTACATAGAAAAATAACTTACACTAAGTATAGTGGAATACATATGTAAAAATGGTATACATATATAATAATATATATATATACATAAATATATGGATGTTTACATAATGGACATATATATGTTAAAATATTACATATATAGTGTACTTCTCTTTAGCAGTTCTGTCAGTATCTTCTTTTTAGAAGGCACTACTGCCAGTTTGCTACGATCACGAAAATCTCTTTAGATTATTCGTGTATTACGATATCTTTTTAGATCTCGTAATTTGCAGAATCCTTCTGGATCTCTGTTGCAAAACCTTCTTTAAGGAATTGCATTTGAAACGTTGTCTTTACAACTGTTTCAGTTTCTGTATTTTCCATCGAATAGTGTGCCCCGGCGTTCCCGGCAATAACAGAGTCTACTTGCAAGACACGAAGTCTGCACTCTAGCCAACAACACGGAAAAGATGCGTAGAGTATACTTGCAAGACACGAAGTCTACACTCTAGCCAACTCTAGAGAATTGCACTAAATGAATGTTACAAACTGGTTTAAAGAAAATACAAAATGCAACAACAAAGAGAAAAATAGTGTACTTCTCTTTACGTTCGCAGACGTTACAATGAGAAGAACACGAAACACAAAACGAAAACACAAGAAAAATTCTCTTTGCTGTGATGAACAAGTCACCGGTGCTCAAAGCAAGATTCGTACTATACGCGATCTGTCCCCAGGAACCAGTAAGTTCATGTATGAACCTCTGGAACGCTCTTCGTCAACTTTGGAAAGACTTTAGAACTCATCTCGGACAAAGAAGGATGCTGGCGCATGGACTTGGCATCAGCATAGCTATATATTGAGGTATACACTTTGATAGTTTTTCAATATGGGACTAAAGTTTTCAAAGTAAAGTGGAAAATACAACAGTAGGTGACTAGGAGCGGGGCTACCACGCCCCATATGATCGACGCGCTGTAGAAGATGTTGTCCCCGGGACACGTCCACGGGCTCCCTTTGGGCAGCTTCTCGGGGTCGCAGATGTGGTCGATGGACTCCAGGAGCCACCACGACGTGCCGTAGGTCACGCATGCCGCAATGATTGTTCCGATCAACTGTAATACAATCATAGACATATGCCGTAGGTCATAGACTCATAACTAGTATCCTATTCTTCGTTCTGATTTGCTAATCGTTGCGGATAGCTGTCACGTGTTCTACTAATAACTAACTTCGTGTGTTTGGTCATAGACATATGATAACCATCTGTAACTGCTGGTGAAGTGAGCTAGATCGATTACAAGGTGGGTGAGCCTACAAAGAATCGACATAATTCTCACCTGAACGATGAACATCGACCTCGGCGGGATCTTCATGTAGTGACCCAGCTTGAAGTCGGAGAGGAAAGTGATGGCTTGAGTCATACTAATGTATCCATAGGTCTTGAAGGCCACATTGGCAAGAGGCTTCCCCGGGAGAATGTAGCCGATGATCAACTCCGTGATCACATTCAACCCTGGTTGCTGAAGAAATTAAAAAAAAAAATCTAACTAAATTAGTAGTAACAACAACAAAAACAACAAAAAAGCTTTTAAAAAAATTTCGAAAGGGTGAGCGCGGAATTAACCTGATTTGTTGTGGCAGTGATGATGCCGATGGGGAGGGTGAACGCGAACGCCATGGCGGCGGCGAGGAGCACTCCCCAGTAGGGGAGCTGCAGCTGCTTGCCGAACCCTTCGCACGTCAGGATGGAGAGCGCGAGCATGGCGACCAGGATTACGTGGAACCACCACTGCGGCACGGCGGCGTAGTTCCTCTTCATCATCCTCGTGTGCACGTCCCCGATCTGGTTGCGCAGCGCCGCCTTCGTCTGCCTCCAGATCGTGCTGCATTGCAGCACCGCATCGCATTGCCATCAGCATCGACATAGACTATCTGCTTTCATACTAAGTCCGTCGTTTCTGACACCTTAACTACTCTTTAATGCTCAATTTTTGTTATCGTAGCTTCATCATGAATTCTTCTTTTGAAATAACTTTCGTCAATTTTGAAACATCGGATTTTTGAAGTAGTTCCGATGGTGATTCAAAATTGACAAAAGATGTTTCAAAAGAAGAATCTATAAACTTGGGTTGCAAGAATATCCAGCAGTGAAAAGTTTAGGTGACAAAAACGTCCGAACGCTGTAGCCAGCTAACCTTCCGTGGAACAGCGCGACGTGCGAGAGCGCCGCGGCGAGGGTCGCAAAGCTCAGGCCGTAGATGATCACGAAGAGGACGCTGAGGTTGACCTGGCCGACCCGGTCGTAGCCCCCCTGGCTGAAGGAGAAGCTCTTCTGGTCCAGCACCGCGTCGACGTCGTAGGCCCTCCCGTCGGCCGAGTACACCTGCGGGGATATGAGGGGGAACCTCTTGGCCCCGTAGGTGTTGGTCCAGTAGGCGGCCGGCAGGACGAGGTAGACCATGGCGACGTAGCCGAAGAGGATGTTGAGCATGGCGAAGCCGGGGGTGGCGAGGGGGGTGCCGGTGAAGCCGGCCACGGTGGACCAGTCGAGCCCGAAGGAGCCGATGCCGAGGCCGGCGTCCCCGGAGCCGACGAGCTGCATCGTGAGGGAGTCCTTCCATAAGTAGCACATGATGGAGATGGAGGAGATGGCTTGGAAGAAGAAGCTGGGGATGATGTAGTAGCAGAAGCTCGAGATGAAGACTATGATGAAGAACTGGAGCCTTGTCGTGCCTCCCTTTGGCCTCTTCTCTTTCTCATGCATTGCCCTAAGTGTAGAATATATATCAATGTACATTTATTCCCTTTATTATTTTCTTTTAACAAATTATGATCAACGGATTTTTTTTATTCTTTTTTTAGATTTTTTGTATTCTAAATTTATTATTATGTTATTATTATTATATATATTATTTTATACCTACTTGTAAGACTATTTATGAAGATCAAGTTTTATCTAACTGGCCATATTAATTTTAATCAGTAAACGTATGCAAGAATATATTTGAAAATTGTGTAAATTTTTTTTTATTATATAGTAATATAGATTCTCTCTGTAGGTTCTAAATTGCTGTATCACACTTGAGAAAAATATTAGAGATATTTAGTTTTAGGATCTCACATATACATGGATATTATGATTTTGGTCTCAAAATTGACTTTAGTTTGGGTATCAAAATTACTGTTCACGTAGGCTAATGAACAGTGATTTCGAGACCAAGATTCTAACATCGGTCAATTTCGAAATCCAAATTCTAATATTCATATATATACGTGAGACCCTGAAACTAAATATGTATTACCTAAACAAGGAGACCTGGACAAGGTTGGAAGGCCACCACATGTAGGGAGAGTCCACAAGGTACTTCCTGAACAGACCAGCCCATCCAAATCCCAGCACCTGAAGAGGAGTCCGATACGGATTCGGATACCGATATTGTGTAACCATGCATGTTGGATGGATGTATATACCTACCTGAGTGGTGATAGTAAGAAGTAGAGCTGCTGCTGGATTGATCTTCCTGTGGTAGAAAGCCTTGACAATGGTGACGATCCCCACCGCGTAGGCCCCGCTCGAGCCCGCGTTCGCGAAGATGGTGATCAGCACGTGCTCCTTCAGGTTGAACGGCCCCGGGTTCATCGTGAACGACAGCCCCGTCCCCGGCACCCCGACGCGCCGGCTGGGGAGGCACGCCGCCATCACCCTCCCCACCGGGAGCACCGCGATCTGCGCCGACACCGACGATATGTACAGCGCGTTGGTCCTGTACCCGAAGAACTGGTTCAGGAAGGCCAGGAGCACGCACGAGACAACGCCGAGGAGCCACGTCCGGAACGTCAGCGCCGGCAGCCTCGGGTCGTCGGTGGTAGGGACCGTCAGCCGGACTTCCTCGATCGGGGAGTTATCGTGATCTTCCTCTAAAAACGATGGCATACATATTAATTAGTAAACATATGCAAGAATATACGATTGTTCATTGACCACCTGACCGACCGATACCGAAAGCTTGAAGATTGTATATACTGATACAAAAGATGCATGCAGTTTCTTGGTGTGTTGGTTCCTAGTCCATGTTGATTGTCACACCTAATTGTAACTTCTAACCAAAGTTTGGTTGAGGTTAGGTGACACATCAAATTCTATATACATGAACAGCATCTACGAGGTTTCTCGGACTAAATTTGGGTTATTTACGTGCACATTTCAATATCAGATATATATATATATATATATATATATATATATATATATATATATATATATTCGGAGTTAGGTGAAGAATATGCATGTCTAGGTAACAATTTATTGTTGCGTACTGCTATTTCGTCTCCAGTTTTGTGACCGTCGCTGGCCCATCCACCACGAGACGACCATTGTTCGATCGGATTTCTAGAATTGAGGGTCGGTGCTAGCAGGAGGGACCAATGGGTGGCTGTCATGCACATGACGATGGACCAATTGACGGTCAGATAAACCGTAGGCGAAAAAAGCATTGTCCTATATTCTTGGATCTGATGGTGATATTTCTACTTTCCCTAATTAAGACACTTCTGTTCTTTCCATTCGAAATGTAAAGATTACAAATGGCCAACTGATGCCCACTCCTATTTTGACAACAAACCACAAACAATTCATCAATGATATAAGGGATAATTTACATTAACTATCTAGAGATACTATTCCTACTTTCAAATTAATTATACACGGACCACAGACTATTCCTATAGTTTATATTTTCTATAAAAGTTTATAACACTAACGACCTTTATATTTTATTAAAATTATAAACAAGAGTTGTGGTTAGTGTAATTATTTTCGAAATAAAAATAGCTCTGTAATACTCATGACTGTATTTGTTTCTTAATTAGTGTGCTTTAATCTAGTCATCTAAATTAACTTCTCTCTACCGATTTTTTTTTTTTAAAGGAATTGAGGAAATTGTAGAAATGAACGTTCACTCTATCTGACTAATAAATATATATATGATAATATATGTACGGAAAATAAAATGATAGGTTAAGCAATCACCTGTTTCCTCTGCATACTTTCCTTCGAACTTCCCATCGAAGGACGCCTCCGACTGCATCTTCCCGTCGAAAGACGCTTTCGGTTCCGTCATGTCGACGGAGGCCACCGCCTTCTTCTCGTCGGAATCCATGGGAGCTACGGTGGAGCCTTCAAAAATTATTAGGGCAACTACTTCTACTTCTTCAACACTTCGTGTAAAATGTAGTTTTCTTCAACCTCTCTCTATTTCTCTCCTTCACTCGCACTACGTTTCCTTCCTAACTTCTGTATATATAATACATTTTCGACAGTTGCAAGTTGGAGACAATAATCAGGACAAAACAACCGGCCATGTTAAAACAAGCCGGTACACACATATATATGTTAAGGAAAATGATACTTTATACGCAGGCGGGCTCCGACGCATGGTTGAAGCCCATTGCCCCTTATATGTTGGAAAAGAAACGCGGAAACCTTTCCCCAAACTAGCGAGTACCTGCGAGAGAACCGAGCAGACAACGCACGAACCAAAAAAATACCAAAAACAAACCACGCAGATACAGAGAATTTTTGACGTGGAAAACCCTTGCGGAAAAAAAAACCACGAGATGATCGGAGTCCAACCCTGAGAAGCCTCCACTAATGAAATAGAAGAATTACACCCTCTACAAACTTCTCCCGATCCAAATCGGATCCCCACAACACTTGGAAGCAAGAACAATGATTACAAGGCTACGAAGAACAAGAACGACGAGTAGAGATTACCCGAATCCGATTCTCCTCCGAAAAAGACATTCAGTCCTCCGTCTTCTCTCCCAAAGTTGCAATGATACTCTTGCCTCCTTCCTCTTTCTTTTCTTTTTGTTGTCTACAATGATGTTACACTAGATTAGGGTTTGGAAATCCCAACTTAACTCCCTAATCCCGCAACAAACCTGGACCGTTTGATTAGATCCAATGGTGAAAACTTATCCCAGATTTTCGCTCAGCCCCGACGACACAGAGTTCGGCCAGAACTCTGTGTCGGGCAACCAACACTGTCCAGCAACATTCTGGAACAGACAGACCGAGTTCGGCCAGAACTCGGCCTGGGACCGAGTTCGACCCGAACTCGGTGGCTCCATTCCAGAAACCCTCCTTTGTTAGCAGCAACAGCAGCAACTCCTCGTTGCCTACTTCCCGAGCTTCTTCGACATCGAACGGAGCTCGTCGCACTCCGGGATCTTCTCCACATAGGTTGGGAACCCCACCCACTCCAACAAATCTCCCCCTTCACAACTATGGGGAGGATGTCGTCATCCCGACGATCTGCCTGCAGTACTCAAACTTTTCCCTCGGTAGAATCTTCATGAACATATCAGCTCCGTTGTCATCTGTGTGAACCTTCTCAAGCTCCGCGTCCTTTTTCTCAACCACATCCCGTATCCAATGATACCGAGTCTCGATGTGTTTGGACCGGCTATGAAACGTTTAATTTTTCACAAGGTGAATAGCATTCTGACTGTCGCAAAGCAAAGTATACTGCTCTTGCTTCAGCCCCATTTCCTGCAACAGCTTCTTCATCCACAACAGCTCCTTGCAAGCCTCCGTCGCCGCAATGTATTCTGCCTCCGTCGTCGACAAGGCAACACACTTCTGCAACCGCGACTGCCACGATACCGCTCCTCCGGCAAACATCATCACATAGCCCGAAGTCGATCGCCTCGTGTCTACATCTCCAGCCATATCAGCGTCGGTATACCCAACCAGCTTCGGCTCGTCACCACCAAAAGAAAGTCTCCAATCAGCAGTGTCCTGAAGATATCGTAAAATTTACTTGACCGCACTCCAATGTACCCTTCCCGGATTTGAAAGATACCTGCTAACTGTGCCAACTTCATGAGCGATGTCTGGCCTCATATACACCATAGCATACATAAGGCTCTCCACAGCTGAAGCATATGGAACCCGCTCCATATCTTCCTTTTCGTCCTCGGTAGATGGACACTGCTCCTCAGTGAACTTAAAGTGAGCCGCAAGGGGGCAACTCACTTTCTTCGACCCGTCCATACCGAAACGCAGTACCCGGTGAATGTACTTCTTTTGGGACAAATGTAGCAGCTTGGACTCTCTTTCTCGGCTGATCTCCATCCCAAGAATAGTCTTCGCTGTGCCCAAATCCTTCATAGAGAAGGCCGCGTCCAGTTGGCGCTTCAACTCCACTATCCTAGTGGCATTCCGACCCACTAATAGCATATCATCTACATAGAGCAATAAAATAATGAAATCATCATCGGCAAAATACCTCACAAATGCACAATGGTCCGATGTCGTCCGTGCATAGCCATGCTCTCCCATAAACGACTCGAACTTTCTGTACCACTGCCTCGAAGCCTGCTTCAGACCATACAAGCTCTTTCTCAACCGGCAGACCAAATGTGACTTGTCCTTCTCACAGAATCCCTCTGGCTGCTCCATGTATAACTTCTCCTCAAGATCACCGTGGAGAAATGCCGTCTTCACGTCCATCTGCTCGACCTCCAAGTCGAGACTGACTGCTAATGCTAGCACCACCCTCATAGACGAATGCTTGACGACAGGCAAAAAGATCTCATTATAATCTACGCCTTTCCGCTGACCGTAGCCTTTGACTACCAGCCTCGCTTTGTATCGAGGGCGAGTAGCATCATCCGTCTGCTTCACTCTAAACACCCATCGATTCTTCAAAGCCTTCTTGCCCTTTGGCAACCGCACCAGCTCATAAGTGGAATTGGCGTGTAAGGAACTCATCTCCTCCTGCATAGCCTCCATCCACTCCTGCCTGTATTCGTCTTCCATAGCCTCTGTAAAACTTTCGGGCTCTCCCCCGTCAGTCAATAGCACATACTCACCCGGTGAGTATCTCGTAGATGGTCGACGCTCTCTGTCCCTCCTTCTCAATGGAGCTACTGGTGCTGGCTGTATACCAACAGCCTCCTCCCCTTCAGGATTTGCCTCCCCGACATGCTCATCCTCCTGAGGGACACCCTGACCATCATCAGCAGGCTGATGATCAAGGTTGGGAGCAACTCTATGTACTGGCTCCCCCATAATGGGATCCTCTGCGATGTCCTCTGAAAACTGCTCGAAGCGAAATGACTCTAACTCAGGCAATTCCTCAGCCTCAGAAGGCATCTCAGAATCCTGGGTGTTGGTCATGGTCTGATCCTCGACGAATACCACGTCCCTGCTTCTGTAGAGCTTTTTTCCCACCGGGTCGTAGAGTCTATAGCCAAACTCATCCCGACCGTAGCCGACAAAGACACATCGCCTCGTCTTCGGCTCAAGTTTGGTCCTTCCGTCCTTCGGTACATGCACGAAGGCCTTACAACCAAACACTCGTAGGTGATTGTATGACGGCTCTTTGCCGTACCATACTTTGTCAGGCACATCATCCTGCAAAGGAGCACTAGGAGACAAATTAATAACATAAGTATCTGTGAGAAGAGCCTCACTCCAATAACTGCCCGGCAAGTTTGCTTCTGACAACAAACACCGCACCCTCTCCATCAGTGTCCTGTTCATGCGCTCCGCTACACCATTGAGCTGAGGTGTCTTTGGCGGAGTCTTCTGGTGCCGTATTCCCTGCTCTCTGCAATAAGCATCAAAGGGACCGATGTATTCGCCGCCATTGTCGGACCGAACACACAATAACTTCTTGTCCGTCTCTCTTTCAACAGAGGCCTGAAACTCTTTGAAAGTATGTGTCACCCCCAATTTCCAGAAACAGGGATATTTTTATCATTTTTTATTTTAGAATATTTTTAAAATTATTTATTTATTTATAATATTATTTTGGGGTTATTTGAGTCGGGTTCGAATTTCAGCTCAATCCGACTTGAAACGGGGACCCGGGGTAGTTTTGACTCTAGTGGAACCCACACACTAGTTAGGCATGGCCCACATAATATTAATTTTAGTCCACATGATATTAATTTTAGTTAGTAGTTAGACTAATTATTTATGGATATGTTTAGTTTAATTAGAGACTTAAAACTAGACTAATTTGACCTCAACCTTTAACCCATTCTTAATTTAAATCAAATAGGTCAAGTGGGGGCATTTTGGACTTTTCTAATGGGGATACCAAACCCTTTTTGGGCAGCCACCTATGGGGGGGGATAATGAGTGAGTCATCATCTCTTCCATTTCATTTTATCCATCCATTTTCTCTCTCATGTTCTTCCCCAAATTTCTAGAGAGCAACCCCATTGATTTCATCTCCAAATCAACTTCTTCTTCCACCAAATCTTCTTCATTTCTCCTCTACTCCATGAAAGGAAGGAGCTAGTCAAGTTTGGGAGGATTCGGAGCTTGTTCGTATCCTTTTGGAATCTTTACGTGTCGGTGTCGTGTCGGAAGGCTTTTTTCTTTAAATTTCTCTCCCGGAAGGTATAATCTCTCCTCTAATCCATCCCAACATGCATATAGGATTATTTTGAACCCATAGGAATGAGCCCCATGGTTGTATCTCAATTTGTGTCCATTTCGTGTCCATTTGGAGGTCATAGGAGTGTCCTTTGTGTGGTGGTTGTGTCCTAGTGGGAAAATCCATATTTTGGACACTTGTATGCATAAATATAATGTAGGAATAATTAATTAGTGTTTTAATCTCAGATTTATATATTTAGAGAGTTGTTCCTAATGTGTTCTTTATGGTATCATATTTTATCATATTCATTTTATATTTAGAATGGTGTGTCTCTTTATATATATATATATATATATATATATATATATATATATATATATATATATATAAAATATATATATATATATATATATATATTTTTTTTTTTTTTTCAAACGAGCATTTTATTGAAAACTAGAACAAGCTCATGAAGAGCATTACAGACATGTACTGGACCAAAGCCAAAAGGGCCCTAATACATCAGGACAAAAGTAAACATAAAAAACACCCAAAAAAAAAAAAGTTCAAACAAGGCCACAGTGGGCCGGTGTGGGCACGAGGCCCTGGATGGGATGTGCTTCATACTGATTCTTTTTCTCTCTTTTTTTTTTTTTTTTTTTTTTTGGGAAACGAAATTCGAAACGAATTTCAAATTTCGAAACTCATACAGAGGGGCACCGGTCCCAAGGGAGGGAGGCCATCCCACTGCGTCTATGTATATATATATATATATATATATATATATATGTATATATATATATATATATATATATATATATATATATATATATATATATATATATATATATATATATATAGGGAGCGGATCAGGAGCCCCGCCCGCGGAGCCCCGCCGAAGCCCCCGCGATCCTTAGCCGTTGGATCGCGCGGGCTCGCGCGGGCCCCACGCGGGCCCCGCGCTATCCGATGGTGCAGGGGGGGCGGGGCTTCGACGGGGCTCCGCGGGAGGGCCATTGATCCGGTTCCATATATATATATATATATATATATATATATATATATATATATAGGAAGCGGATCAAAGGCCCCGCCCGCGGAGCCCCGTCGAAGCCCCGCCCCCTATAATGTCTATGTATATATATATATATATAGGAAGCGGATCAAAGGCCCCGCCCGCGGAGCCCCGTCGAAGCCCCGCCCCCCCCCCCTGCACCATCGGATCGCGCGGGGCCCGCGTGGGGCCCGCGTGAGCCCGCGCGATCCAACGGTTAATGGGGGCGGGGGCTTCGGCGGGGCTCCGCGGGCGGGGCTCCCGATCCGCTCCCATATATATATATATATACTGGTTATATAACCAGTATATATATATATATATATATATATATATATATATATATATATATATATATATATATATATATATATATATATCTTATGGTTGTGTGTGTGACTATATTATTGGGTATCTTGATTATATATTTGTATGTGTGTCTTATATATATATATATACATAAGTTGTGGGTGTGTCTATTTTAAAATGAGTTCTTAAAATATTTTCATGTGTATATATTATAATGAGAGTGTCAATATATATATATATATATATATATATATATATATATATATATATATATATATATATATATATATATATATATATATATTTTGTGAGTGGAATGTGCATATATATTTATTTGTGTGTGTGGATAGATGGTTAGAGAGTGAGGGAATGAGCAGGAAAGCAGCAGGAATAAGCAGTAAGCAATAAGCAGTAAGCAATAAGCAGTAAGCAGGAATAAGCTGTAAGCAGAAGCAGTGCAGGATAGTTTTTTGGAGTTTTTGTGGTCCCGAAACATCCCCTTTTGAACCACCTTAGCCCCAAATACCTACCCCCACTTATCAACCACATTTAGTAATACGAAACCCCTAAGTTAGAGAGTGTTATTAGTGTGTTAGATGGTTAGTGGAGTAGTGTTTATAGTGGTAGAAAATAAGGTTGGTCATGTTATGTTATATGTCATGTTAAGATACATTAGGGGGTTTGTGGTAGTTGTTTGAGTTGGTTCTTGAGAGTTATTTTAGGAGTAGCATTCTAAGTTAGATGGGTGTTAGATAGATGATGTTTGTGAGGAAGAGTGAGTGTGGTTTAGAAGAAATGGGTTATGTTAGATGTGGTATCTTGATATCTCAAGATTACCTTAAGGTAATGTTGGGATGACCAACATGGAAGATAAGATGGATTAGATGCCCAAGAATCCTAAATTTTTTGGTTGGTAAACCCTAGATAAGATAGTATCTAGCTACCCTAAGAAGCCTAGGCTAGTATCCTGAGATCTAGAAGGGTTTCCTTTCTAATGGGCAAGGTATCGGGAATACCTTGTAAGGGTAAATATAAGGGGTATTGGATAATGTAAGGTATTGGGTTTCTAATTGCTAGATGGGATTAAAAATAGGTTGTCTTGGTATATAATGACTAGATGAGGGTAGTTTAGACTAGTCTTGAACCCCGTTGACCAAGAGTTGACTTTTTGATCCAAAGTCAACTTCAAGTCAACACTTGACTTAGAATTAACCGAAACCAAACCAGAGTTGACCAGTTGACTGAAAGGCAACTGTTAGTCAACATTTGACTTGTTTGACCTAGGGTTGACCCAGGGTTGACTCAGTGTTGACCAGAGTTGATCAGAGTTGACTTTTTAACCAAAAGTCAACTATAAGTCAACCTTTGACCCCGTTTGACCTAGAGTTGACCCAGGATTGACTCAGTGTTGACCAGAGTTGACCAGAGTTGACTTTTTGACTAAAAGTCAACTGTAAGTCAACCCTTGAACCAGATTGACCTAGTTTGACTTGGATTGACTCCCATTGACCTAGTATAACCTAGTATGAGCCAGTATGACCTAGTGTGACTCAGTCTGACCTAGATTGACCTAGTTTTGACTTAGACTTGCATTCATGACTTGAATTAGCTTCCTTTTTCAGTATTTAGTCCTGTTTGACTCATAGTATCTTATTTTAGGTCTGTGATCACTCTGAGCGTCTGTTCACCCTATCAGCTCAGGACCACAGGCGAGTACATTCACTGATAGTTTTCATTGTCTTGATATCTGCTATATCCGATTCAGTTGTAGTGTTATACTCGATTTCCAGTCACGACAGTTCACGGACTAGTATATGTTGGATCATGACATGGAATGTTATTCCTAGAGTTATATGGTATATTGGTATATATTCTGTCTTATTTCAGTGTATTGGTATAGACACCGATTTCAAAAGGGGACTTGCTACCCTCTTATGGAATCCCGTGTTATAACGTGTCATGTCCAGATCCATTATACTATTCGGGGATGTGGGAGTTATTAGTGATTGTGTGATCAAATTCCCACATGGTTCTATGGTACATATGGTTCATAGCTATACCCTCGCCTCACGATGGGTAAAGCCTTACCCTATACAGTTCATAGCTTTCCATGGTGACTGGCCTTATCGTTCTATTGTATACAGGGTTCATAGCCGGTCGGATAGAAAGCCTGAGCATATTTTTCCCAAGCCGATCACATGACACACTAATAATTCAAGGCACCTTTTATATTTATTATCTTGGTGACTAAGTTCTGTTCGGGAGAAGGGTTACAGCCCCGGTCCTTGTTTGGTTTAGGAGTTATAACTCGGCTTCCGAACAGTTCCCAAGTCGCCCTATATACATTCATATCGTCGTCCTTTTCAGTACTCACATCATGATATGTATTTCCAGTTGATTTTGTCTTATATTTTATTACACTGTCTCTTATAGAATTTGTCAATTCATATAGAACTGATGTTGGTGTTTGTACTTCCTCATTTTCCTGACAGGATACCGTTGACATATTACAGATGATTCTGAGGCTGATTGCCCGACCTACTATGGGGTAGAGTCTGACGGAGTAGACTTAGACCATGGCTTGTTGGTATAGCCACTAGATTTTGCTCACCCTGAGTAGTATAGCTAGTTAGGTTTGCCTGGCCTGCGAGCCAGCTAGCACTGTCAGTTGTAGTATCTATTATATATATTTTCTGAGACCATGGATGTTTGTGTATAGCTCTGACTTGTGAATCTTGGACTCATTTCCTGTTTCATCTATTGTATTTTTCTTTCCATGCTATCTACCTTAGTTTGATATATGTGATTGAGACTGTATTGCTATGTCACCTCCATTCGGAGTGTATATACTGTACAGGTACCTTTATCTGTTTTAGTCGTAGTATTTACAGACCCTATATACAACGTTCTACCGCCGATACTGCGGCGTAGGCTGGACGTAACCACGTGCTCGTACCCCTCTTCAGGGTGCGGGTCGTAACACATTTTTGTGGTGGCCCATGCAGGTCTGAGTCGCAATTAGTGCGATCTCGTAATGGTGCTCGACTTAGAGTGCTAATTACGAGCCTGCGACTAGGACGTAGGATCTAGGGTATGATAGGAGTTACTCAATAACATTTTTGGAAATTTCTGATCTTTTGATTTCCATGACAACTCTTCTTGCATTTGAATTCAATTGTTCTCCTTTGATAATATCTTATCATGTGCCATATTGATCTCTTGGGTTCAATTCATCTTTAGGATGACGGTGACTCGTTCTCAGGCGGCAAGGCCTAATACAGTTCCAGAGAGGTCAGATCCGGGAGGTCTTCCACCTCCGGCTACGGGAGTAGCAGTCGAGAGAGCAGTAGCCACAGTCCCTGCCCTTCAGGCAGGAGTAGCAGCGGCAGTTCTCGGAGGTCTTCCACCTCCAGCTGAGGGAGCTGCAGTTCAGGGAGCTGCCACATCAGTCCTTGCCCTTCCGGCGGGGGCAGCAGCATCGACGGTTCCAGGAGGTCTTCCACCTCCATCAGCGAGACCGTCCATAGTCATCCCTGACATTCTTCCACCGCCGCCTCAGTTACCGACAGATACTCAGGGGATGATGGCCCTTCTGCAGCAGATACTACAGACACAGAGAGCACAGGCAGAGGCACAGCATCGTCAGACAGAGGTACTGTGACAGACTATGGAGAACTCGCATCAGCTAGCGATGGCAACGGTGGAGAGAGGTGCACAGACTACAGTTTAGGGAGCACCAGATCAGCAGTAGGGTCAGGGGAGGCCCGATACACACCTTGATTTCAGGAAGATGAGGCCGAGGGAGTTCAAGGGTACCGAGGGTATCCTATACGCAGATGACTGGCTAGAGGATGTCCAGCGGAGTTTGGAGTTGGCAGAGGTCCCGAGAGGTCTGTGGGTGACATCTGCAGCGAGCTAGTTCTTCGATATAGCGCTGACTTAGTATCGTACGGATCCGCATGGGTCAGTGAGAGGTTTGTCTTGGGAGGACTTCAGGAAACTCTTTAAGGAGAAGTTCTACCCAGATGTAGCCTTGACAGCTTTGGAGGGACAGTTTGCCAGTCTGGTGCAGGGGAACTCGTCGGTAGACGAGTAAGCAGCGGAGTTCTTTCGCCTGAGCAGGTTCGCACCTAGTTTGGTCCAGGATGAGGGGTGCAAGGCCCGAAAGTTCCGGAGGGGTCTTGTACATGCAGTGCGCACTCGTACCTCTGGGAGACGTGATGCGACCTTCGAGCAGATCCTGATGGAGGCGCAGATTGCAGAGGAGGACTTCGGCCTCAAGCCGAAGAGGGGTAGTGACGTTCTCGAAGCCAGCTCTAGTGCGGGGCCGACGAAGCGCCCACATTTCCAGTAGAGGCAGTTTCAGCAGCAGCAGCCTCAGTTGTAGTTTCAGCAGGCACCGGCGCGTGCCCAGCAGCACCAGGGACAGGGTCGGAGGCAGGACATCTAGTGTGCCTTATGCAAGAAGATGGGGCACACCCGGGAGGCTTATAGGATGAAGCTGGGAGTCTGTTTATTCTGTGGAGCTCCAGACCACCAGGTGAAGGACTGTGCGGTCCGTGCAGCCAGACAGGCAGGCCAGGACAGAGTGCAGCAGGCTATAGGAGGCCAGCAGGGGCGAGCTTTCGCCATGACAGTTGAGCCCACTCAGGCAGTAGCAGAGCATATAGCAGGTTCCAATCTTTCGAATCTCCTTTCCGTATTTGCCTTCTTATAAATTGTCTTGAACTTTGATTCTATCTGTTCTTGATCGTTGGATGAAAATTGTTCTTGTGATGTGATTTTCTTCTGAGATAAGTCGTATGGGCTAGGTCGCCTCGATTATGAGATTTAGAATCCTCTAGGGTCATGCTAGCAGGCAGAGTGAGGACATATAGTCGGACTATGGACGTATTTCTTGGGTGTGGGAATTTAAGGTTTTCGCTGCCAAGCTAGCGGCAATGCAAAAATTTTAAATATCATAATTCTAGAGGTATGTACCGTAGTTGAGGACTCTGTGATTATCGTAGCCTTGATCACTGGTATGACAGAGATTCTAAGTATCATGATTATTGGACAGACGCATACGATTATCAAGTTGCATGAATTTTCTGTATTTGCTTCGTTTTAATTTTTGAGGATGAATTCTTTTAAGGTGGATAGACTTGGAGTTCTGTTTAAAAGTACTTTCAAATTTTATAATTTTAGTCATTTAATTCCTGCTTTGATTTTTGAGATTTTAAATCATTTTAAATTTTTAGCTATGACTTGTGATTTGACATTTTACTATTGTTTGGTTTTAATTTCGAGGACAAATTTTTTTAAGGTGGATAGATTTGTCACCCCCAGTTTCCAGAAACAGGGATATTTTTATCATTTTTTATTTTAGAATATTTTTAAAATTATTTATTTATTTATAATATTATTTTGGGGTTATTTGAGTCGGGTTCGAATTTCAGCTCAATCCGACTTGAAACGGGGACCCGGGGTAGTTTTGACTCTAGTGGAACCCACACACTAGTTAGACATAGCCCACATAATATTAATTTTAGTCCACATGATATTAATTTTAGTTAGTAGTTAGAATAATTATTTATGGATATGTTTAGTTAAAATTAGAGACTTAAAATTAGACTAATTTGACCTCAACCTTTAACCCATTCTTAATTTAAATCAAATAGGTCAAGTGGGGGCGTTTTGGACTTTTCTAAT
>JANAVB010021800.1:2304921-2447339 GCA_029216955.1 Iris pallida
CTGTAAGTCAACCCTTGAACCAGATTGACCTAGTTTGACTTGGATTGACTCCCAGTGACCTGGTATGACCTAGTATGAGCCAGTATGACCTAGTGTGACTCACTCTGACCTAGATTGACCTAGTTTTGACTTAGACTTGCATTCATGACTTGAATTAGCTTCCTTTTTAGTATTTAGTCCTGTTTGACTCATAGTATCTTATTTTAGGTCTGTGATCACTCTGAGCGTCTGTTCACCCTATCAGCTTAGGACCACAGGCGAGTACATTCACTGATAGTTTTCACTGTCTTGATATCTGCTATATCCGATTCAGTTGTAGTGTTATACTCGATTTCCAGTCACGAAAGTTCATGGACTAGTATATGTTGGATCATGACATGGGATGTTATTCCTAGAGTTACATGGTATATTGGAACATATTCTGTCTTATTTCAGTGTATTGGTATAGACACCGATTTCAAAAGGGGACTTGCTACCCCCTTATGGAATTCCGTGTCATAACGTGTCATGTCCAGATCCATTGTACTATTCGGGGATGGGACAATTATTAGTGGTTGTGTGATCAAATTCCCACATGGTTCTATGGTACATATGGTTCATAGCTATACCCTCGCCTCACGACGGGTAAAGCCTTACCCTATACGGTTCATAGCTTTCCATGGTGACTGGCCTTATCGTTCTATTGTATACAGGGTTCATAGCCGGTCGGATGGAAAGCCTGAGCATATTTTTTCCAAGCTGATCACATGACACACTAATAATTCAAGGCACCTTTTATATTTATTATCTTGGTGACTAAGTTCTGTTCGGGAGAAGGGTTACAGCCCCGGTCCTTGTTTGGTTTAGGGGTTGTAACTCGGCTTCCGAATAGTTCCCAAGTCGCCCTATATACATTCATATCGTCGTCCTTTTCAGTACTCACATCATGATATGTATTTCCAGTTAATTTTGTCTTGTATTTCATTACAATGTCTCTTATAGAATTTGTCAATTCAAATGGAACTGCTGTTGGTGTTTGTACTTGCTCATTTTCCTGACAGGATACCGTTGACATATTACAGATGATTCCGAGGCTGATTGCCCGATCTACTATGGGGTAGAGTCTGACGGAGTAGACTTAGACCGTGGCTTGTTGGTAGAGCCAGTAGATTTTGCTCACCCTGAGTAGTATAGCTAGTTAGGTTTGCCTGGCCTGCGAGCCAGCTAGCACTGTCAGTTGTAGTATCTATTATATATATTTTCTGAGACCATGGATGTTTGTGTATAGCTCTGACTTGTGAATCTTGGACTCATTTCCTGTTTCATCTATCGTATTTTCCTTTCCATGCTATCTACCTTAGTTTGATATATGTGATTGAGACTGTATTGCTATGTCACATTCATTCGGAGTGTATATACTGTACAGGTACCTTTATCTGTTTTAGTCGTAGTATTTACAGACACTATATACAGCGTTCTACCGCCGATACTGCGACGTAGGCTGGACGTAACCACGTGCTCGTGCCCCTCTTCAGGGTGCGGGTCGTGACAGTAGGCAGCACCTGATCCTTGGTCTTTAAGGCATAGACCCAAACCTTCCTGGAACAGTCATCAATAAAAGTTACAAAGTAAGAAGTACCACCAATAGATTTTATCTTCATAGGACCGCAGACATCCGAGTGAATCAACTCGAGCAACGCCGGCTTCCTTGAACTTGGGTGACTTTGGAAAGACACCCTATTTTGCTTTCCAGCTAAACAGTGCGTGCACTTCTCCAACTTTGTAGACTTGAGCCCTGGAATCACTTTCCTGTTCACCAAGTAGCTCATCCCCTTCTCGCTGATATGGCCGAGCCGCCTGTGCCACAACTCGGTAGACGCATCACTGACTGCGTTCACCTCCTGTGCCCCCTGTGCGCTCCCCTCCATATAGTAGAGACCGGACTTCTTGCTTCCTCTGGCAATCACCATCGAACCTCTGGAAAGCTTCCATTGACTGTTCCCGAAGAGACTGAAGAATCCCTCGTCATCCATCCTTCCAACTGACACCAGGTTGAAACGGATATCAGGGACATGAAGAACATCTTTGAGAACAAGAACCGCACCCGTCTTCGTTCTCAAATGCACATCTCCAATGGCAACCGCCTTCGACACATCTCCATTGCCCATCTTCAATACTCCACAGTCGCCTGTTGTGTAAGTGGCAAATAGTGCCATGTTGTGAGATACATGCGCTAAAGCCCCTGAGTCCACCAGCCAAGAATTGTCATCGCAGGCGAGGTTTGTAATGACCTCATCACCTACGATGATCACATCGCCTCCATGCATCGAGGCCGCCGCTGTAGTGTTCTCTTCTTGCTTCCCCTTGTCTCCCTTCTTTTCGCTCTTCCAAGCGAAACAGTTCTGCTTGATGTGGCCCTTCTTGTCACAGTGGTAACACTCTGAGTCCTCGTACCGACCTTTGGACTTTTCCCTGCTCTTATCTCTGCCACCACCTGGACCCCTGCTTTTGTCCCTTCCGCGGCTCTCTGAAACCAATGCCTCTGAGTGGTGGGATGTGGATGAAGTGCCCTGAGAACGTCTCCGCATCTCTTCATTCAGCACCCCGCTCTTGGCAAACTCCAGACTGACCACGCCCTCTGGAGCAGAAACGATCATAGATACTCGTACGGTCTTCCACGAGTCTGGCAATGTACACAGCAGCCATAGTCCCTGAACTTCGTCGTCGAACTTGACTCACATTGAAGACAGCTGGTCGACCATGCCCTGGAAATCACTCAAGTGATTCGTAATAGACGCCCCATCTTTGTACCGCAGACCCATCATCGTCTGGATCAGGAACAACTTGTTTACCCCGGTCTTCTTCGCGTACAAAGACTCCAGCTTATCCCATAACGTCTTCGCGTGCTCAATATTGGCAACGTGGTTGTACACGTTCTCGTCAACGAACTGCCTGATATATCTGCACACCTGTATATGCTCGAATTTCCAGTCCTCCTCGGATTTATCACTGGGCTTCTCGGATGCAAATACGGGCAGATGCAGCTTCTTGACGAACAATAAATCTTTCATATTGCTCCGTCAATAGTGATAGTTGGTGCCGTTCAGGTTCACCATGCGCACCGGCTTCGCATCCATCTCTCCTCTCTAGTTTATGTCAACTCCTGACACCCTTCTGAATTCCAGAACCGGGCTCTGATACCACTTTGTTGGAAAAGAAATGCGGAAACCTTTCCCCAAACTAGAGAGTACCTGCGAGAGAACCGAGCAAATAACGCACGAACCAAAAAAACACCAAAAACAAACCACGCAGACACATAATTTTTGACGTGAAAAACTCTTGCGGGAAAAAAAACCACGGGACGATCGGAGTCCAACCCTGAGAAGCCTCCACTAATGAAATAGAAGAATTACACCCTCTACAAACTTCTCCCGATCCAAATTGGATCCCCACAACACTTGGAAGCAAGAACAATGATTACAAGGCTACGAAGAACAAGAACGACGAGTAGAGATTACCCGAATCCGATTCTCCTCCGAAAAAGACCTTCAATCCTCCGTTTTCTCTCCCAAAGTTGCAATGGCACTCTTGCCTCCTTCCTCTCTTTTCTTTTTGTTGTCTACAATGATGTTACACTAGATTAGGGTTTGGAAATCCCAACTTAACTCCCTAATCCCGCAACAAATCTGGACCGTTTGATTAGATCCAATGGTGAAAAATCACCCCAGATTTTCGCTCAGCCCCGACGACACAGAGTTCGGCCAGAACTCTGTGTCGGGCAACCAGGAATGTCCAGCAACATTCTGGAACAGACAGACCAAGTTCGGCCAGAACTCGACCTGGGACCGAGTTCGGCCCGAACTTGGTGGTTCTAGTCCAGAAACCCCCCCTTTGTTAGCAGCAGCAGCAACAACTCCTCGTTGCCTACTTCCCGAGCTTATTCGAGATCGAACGACGCTCGTCGCACTCCGGGATCTTCTCCACATAGGTTGGGAATCCCACCCACTCCAACACTATATATATGGGTCCATGTCGGTTGATCTGCCAATGAGTCGGCGCCACGTGGTGGACGGGTCAAGCTAGCAGTCTCCATATGTTAATGAGAGGCCGTGTTAAAAAAACCCGCCCCCGAAGCACCACCTCCTGTACCGTTGGATCGAGCGGGCGGCGTGGGGCTCGTGCGCCCCCCCCCCCCCCCCCCCCCCCCTCGATCCAACGGTCGAGGGGGACGAGACTCCCGCGGGGCTCCCGATCCGCCCATATATATATATATATATATATATATATATATATATATATATATATATATATATATATATATATATATTCCTTTTAAAAAGTAGTCAAATGACATAAAAATGAAACATAAAAATAATATCACCTAGGCTAATTTGCAATCTAGATGCCTTCACCTTTCACTTTTTTATGTACACATACGTGATCGTTTTTTCTTTTTAATTTAACATCAGATCCCTTACATGAATGTTGCTAAACCAACTCTGTCCCCCAAAGCAAAAGATAAAAAAGGAAAAATCTTTCCCTGAAACAACAACAATTTTTTCTTCCATCGTTCAAGGGATCACGTCCTTAACACTAAGAACTTCTTTTATATCTTTAGTTAAAACTTCAATGATCCGCTTCACATAAAAGAACTTATTATCTCGACACTCCTTAATAGAGTATCTCAATCTATACTGAACATGTCCAAATCACATAAAATAACTTTGCTCAACTTGTTCTTAATTAACGAGCCACATCTTAATCCGAAAAATATTTTTATTTTTTATTCTACCTTTTATTGCGTTGTCACTCGTCTATTTTAACATTCTACATCAAATTTTTGGACCTATTGTTCCTTAATTACCGATCCTTGAAGCAAAATAATTTATAAAATAGAGTGATTCAACTGTCAATATATATATATATATATATATATATATATATATATATATATATATATATATATTACAAATGACCTCTAGCCTAGTGGTTAAGAGAGATGCACGTTGGAACCATGTAAATTGCTTCTGGAATCACTCCCACTGAAATTCGAACTCCTGACATGCATCTCTCTTAACCACTAGGCTAGAGGTCATTTGTAATATATATATATATATATATATATATATATATATATATATATAACTGCAAATACTTTAAATTGAAGGCGTTTTAATACAAGTTAGGCATAATACTTTCTTATTCTTCTTGACTTTTTTAGTCAGTACTTTTGTGAAGTTTAGATATCTCTACTATTATAAAAAGCTTTGGAAACTGTTCAAAATGAGCCCTATAAGTTGTACATATATTCTCACATAATTAGAAATTAACAAAAAAAAAATCATAATTCAAAGGTTAACTACATGATATTATCTAACTATCTGTATCTATATCTGTTTCTATATCTGTAATAAATTCTAATTAGAATACAAACATATTTATAAGAAATCCTAATTAAAATATATTTAAATTATATTATAATAAATTCTAATTTAAACTATTTTTAACAACATTAGAGATTTTTTTTACGGTGAAGAGAAAACAGTATTGGAAAAATAATTCCAACGCGGAGAGAGATCCCACTCATTTTTTGATCAATTAACTAACTATATGAATCTTCTTGTTTTTCTCTCTTCGTTCCGTTCAATTCCATTCTAAAGAAAACAATATGAGGAAAATATCATCAACAAAAATTACAACAGGATAAAACCAAAGACATAATAAGTATTGAGAGACAAGCACTCACTAATCAAGCAATCCTTAGAAATCATGTCAAATATCAAAAGCAGAAAAACATTTTTTTTTTGCCAAACTTATTAAGATGAGTTCTCACTGGAGATGGAGGGGCATGTACATGAATTAGGGGTGCAACTCGGGCGGATTGGGTCGGACTTGAGGTCAATCCGAGCCCAAACCGATGAATCATAAGCCTAATCCGAGCCCAAGCCCGGCTTGATCTCGGGTTCAACATATGAAGCCCAAGACCGTGCCCGGAGGATCGGGTTTGGATCGGGTTGAACTCGGGTTGGGTCGGGTCCATCGGGTTTATCGGGTTCCAATATAAGATTTGAGATAATTTTAAACAAAAGTAATATTAGACACATAATCAAATAGCAATCAAGTCTTGATCATTACAAAATACAAACTGAAATAAGATTTAAGATAAGGAGTTGAAGAGTTTGAGTGGAGAAATTTAGGATTTAAACTTTTTATTTAAGAAGTTTATATATATATATATATATATATATATATATATATATATATATATATATATATATATATATATATATATATATATATATATATAAGTCGAGAATCCGACACATGAATCCGAGCCCAACCCGATTTTTGATCGGGTTCAAATATTTTAACCCAAATTCGAGTCCGAACCCGAGTATCTTCAACCCTAACCCAACCCATTAACGGGTTTACCTGATCGGGCTCGGGTTTGGCTCGCCCGAGTTGCACCCCTAACATGAATTCACCCATATTCATATCCATATCCATATCGTATTGTATCGTATTATATCATATCGTATCGTATCGATGGAGTGCAACAAGATAATTATTTACTGTACCTATCTAAAAAATATTTGTATATCTCTTTTTGTGTACTTATCTGTGTCCACAACCGTATTCATACACCGTATGCTCACCATCATACTTAGATATCTTGACAATCATTCAATTTTCTATGTACTACGAGAGTGCAGTTTCATTTTCTCGAGGAAAATACAATTTTGCATGCGGTCATAGGACGTGACCACAGGACCACGTGCCAAATTTTTATTGACCTCGGGGACAGATCCAGAAACTGTAGCTAGATGAGCTACCATAAATTTAGATGGGTTACAAGTGGACTAAACTATATAAAAAAAATGAAAAATAAAATTTATATGGAGAAAAAAAGTATTAAAAAAATGAGGTGGACTCAAGCCCACCCCAAGTAATGCTTGGATCCGTCCTTATTGGCCTCTTCTATTTGTTTGAAAATTTTTGTCAATAGAATGCTGACACGTGATCTTCCTGCACACCATTAGGCTTACTCCACTATTGCAGTGCCCCGTCCCTACATCGTGCCCCGTACTCCGTCCACAGGGTGCGCGAGAAAGGAACACTGTCGCTATCGATTTGGTCGGGACCGATAGGTCGGAATCGATCGAGTCGATCGAACGGGAACGGTTGAATTAAGATCCATTCTCCGTTATGGAATGGCTTCTTCGGAACCAAGTCCCATATTCAGCGGGTTGCGCCTCAAGGATTGACTCTGCGGCTGAGTCGGGAGAGACCTCCCGTTGCTCTGCTTTTCACGCCACTTGCGTTGGTTTTGGCTTTATTTTCTGAATGCGTTTTCATGAATGTTTTCGATGGTTTCATGGCTTGCATTTCGAACTCGCATTTCCTATCGAACTTCTTGAATAATGCAGTGTTCTAATCGGTTGCTTGTGCGATTTCAGGTAATCGCGTAGGCGACGTCTAGCGCGACCAACAAGTTCTCGCCTGAAGTAAATTCAAGGTGAGTGGCTGAACCTTCTCTTCTCGACCCCCTTCTTAGGCAAAATCGATAGTGTTGTTGCGAATGAAAAGATAAATGCAAGTGCACGAACACGAAGGAATGAGCAAGTTTTCAAAGAAAAGGTAGGCTATGTCTTAACAACTAAAAACATGTCTTTGCACGGTCATGGACAACTTGTCGACAAGGTGAGCGTTTTCCCGCACGGCAACCCGAGGCCACGGGACCGTTGCGGACAATAAGGGAAACAAATAATTAGCTGTGCTGGGCACGGGATAGGCGAGGACTTGCAGCGGGGCTCCCTACTCACGCTGAAAGGACCCCGTCTAACAAAAGCTAGAGGAGTCCACGATGGCTCTGGGAGCCAGTGACCAACCACACGAAATATTGCACTTGGTATGAAAATGATAACAATTGACAGGGAAGAACATGGTAAGTTTCATAAGGCGCGGCGCGGTCCGCCGTGGGTAAGTTCAAGGTAAATTTCATTATGCTTGTCATATGCTTGTTGAAATTCATTAGGATGGTTAGAAACATTCATGAACTAAGTCATATAAACTCTTCAACCAAATGAGAGCTTGGAACTTAAATAGCCACGCACCAGTACAAAGTGTAATGTATTGATCCTCGCTCTCTACGTAGGTACCCCGAACCACGAAAGGCGTGCCACTTAAAGCTCAAGACGGCGCAAACACTTTTGAAGCCTCGTCCGTGTGTTAAAGGCTTGTTTCTGGATTCCTTTTGAAGAAGACCTCGCATTCAGTCCAAAAAAAAAGATGGCGACTCGACTTCCCACGATAGCAGGTGGAAAATGTGTAATAGTTTTTGCTTGTAAAAAGGGGATGTAATGTATGGAACGACTATGTCATCAGCGTTTATTTTGTAAGTCGAGTCATGTTGTAGCCCGCGCGATAATGATTGTAAAGGAGTCAATGTAAATGAAATGTTAATATCAATGAAAAGTCTACTTCTATTTCAAAGGTGTCAATCAATTTCTCTGCATACTCTAACTTGATGTTGTGTTTCGGATGACCTTATGACTACGCCTTGTGCGATCGCAACTTAGGTTCGCACGGCATCACGCCCGGGGGACGACTATCGATTTTACGGAATCGGGGCGTGACATAATGGTATCAGAGCACGGCTTTACATCCTTTGGCCTCGCGTCTAGAGTTTCAAACCTTTGACCTCGCATCAATGAGATAAGTTGTTCCATACAATGAGTCCGTAATAAATTGAGACTGATGCATTTGCCTTCATATTGTAGAAGTGCCGAAACCCACGGCCGAGCAAGAATAGAGCACTTCTAGCGGCACTAGTAGTTCGTATCGTTCGTAGGCCGGACCTTCTAACGATACCATCGAAAGGATGCTGCGCATGATGGAGGCACAGCAGAACCAGTCCGAGAATCGACATCAACAGACAGAGGAACGACAGGCCCAGTTTGAAGCTCGCTTCGACGCACATGCCAAACTTCAACAAAAGCAGCTGGATACCCTGCAGCAGATTGTATAAACAATGGCGGCCAACAGAAATTCTATGACTACGCCTACCGTCACCGCATCTGCTGCCACCGTGCCGACGATCCAACCCATTGAAGTCGATACGGAGGAGCCCGAGCGTCAACCAGCAGCACCGAAAAAGTACAACTTTAAAGTGTCAGAATTCAAGAAGGCGTGTCGCACTTCCTTCAGCGGTACCGAAGGCCCTTCCATGGCGATCGACTGATTGGAAGAGCTGGAAGATCACTTCGAGCTTCTCGGCATTGAAGAATCAAAGCAAGTCGCCTGCGTACAACTTCAACTACGATTGAACGCGCACGACTGGTGGGCCGTGCGCAAGCGAGCGATCCGACCGGACAACACCACCGTGTCGATCTCTTGGGCCACGTTCCGCAAAGCTTTTGAAGTCCAGTACCTTTCGTCAGCCGTTCGTCAAGCGAAGAAAAATGAATTCATGCAGTTGAAGCAAGGGAGCCGGACAGTAGAACAGTATGCCGCAGAATTCAACAAGTTGTCTAAGTTTGCTAGTCAGTTTCTGTCTACTGAAGAGTGCCGTGTGCGACGGTTCGAAGTGGGTCTGCGACACTCTATCGGTGTGCATATCGGGGTCCCGAAGTACAAGACCGTGGGCGAGGCTCTAAATCACGCTCTCCGCCTTGAGAACCTGCATCCTTCCGGTGCTTACGACGTTGTGCGCCACTCCAATCACAAACGTCCTAGCTATACGGGAGGCAACAACGACGCGTCAAAGCGTCCAAATAACGGCGGCTACAAGGGTGAGAAAACGATACCTAAGTGCACCAATTGCGGGCGACTTGGACACCGTGAAAGCCACTGCTATTTCTGCAATATTGAATGTTTCGCTTGCGGACAGAGGGATCACACGGCTCCAAACTGTCCAAGCTTTCGTCAGACTCGTAACGCCCGACCACAACAAAATCGTCAAGAGAATCGAGGACAGGCGCCCCGACCTCCTCCGTCCACTCAAACCGTACCGCAAAATGGCCAAGACCGTCGTCCCAACACTCAGGACCGCGTCTACGCCATGACTCGAGACGAAGCGCTGGCATCAGATACAGTAGTGTCAGGTATACTAAAATTAAACAATGTGCCTGCTCGTGTGTTATTTGATTCAGGCGCTTCACATAGTTTTATATCGGCAAATTTTGCCGCCGAGCACAAATTTTCTGTAATATCATTAGATCTCGACCTTAGAGTAAGCACACCTTCGGGCACACCAATACTCACAAACTTAGCCTGCGTCGGCGGGATTATCTGTATCGACGGTCAATAGATCGGTCTTGACGTGATAGTTCTAGACATGAAGGACTTTGACATCATTCTGGGAATGGATTGGCTCGGGCCGTGCAACACAACCATAGACTGCGCCGGAAAGACGGTCACCTTCCGTATACCAGGAGTGCGTGAATTCTGCTTTTCGTGTGGTGAGGCGTCGTCGACCTGCATGCTGATCTCGGCAATTTCTGCTCGAAGGATGCTGTTGTAACTCCACTTTTCTAGATTGAGTTTTCCTTTGCAATTTACTTAAGATTTTATTTTTTTATTAATTACCAATAATGATTTACTCGTTATTTTAAATCCTTTATTAAGAATATTTCCATTTATTAAGATTTGTTAATATTTTTCTCAAAAAGTTTCTATTAGGATTTATTGCTAATCCTTATTATTTTTCCCAAATTCATGGGCCAAGCTCAGACCAACTCTCATCCAATCCATGGATCAGCCCCAATCCAATCAGTTCAGTCCGGCCCGGCCTATCAAATCAGTTGGGGCGCTGGTCTAACCCATAACCCAATAGCCCAATAAACCGTTACCGATAACCCATTATCAACCAACGGTTATATATATTCAAATCCCATTCATTCATTCATTCATTTATTCATTCTCATTCTTCCTTTCCCTCTACCCCATTTTCTCTGCGGATGACGGAACGACGATGACGACAGAACGACGACGACGGTGATCAAGAACTCTAGGCTTCTCTAGAAACTTTTTTTTTCTAATTGCCTAACTACCTACTCCATCCCCACCATCGATCTCCAACAACCAGATTTGTCTTGACCGTTGGATCATAACGGCCGCTGCCCGCCCAACCGCCGGTCAAGTGCCCGGCCAACCGCTGCCCGCTCGTCGTAGCCTATAAATATGACCCAGTCCTCTTCCTTCTTCATCAATCCTTGGAGCGGCGAAGCCCTGCCGAATTGGTGACAGGATCCCCTGCTTCTTCTTCTTCCTCGGGCGAACTCCGACCATGGTGATTCGAGTCTCGAGCTCTGCTCTGAGCGACGACAGGATGAAGAGCTTCTATGTTGCTTTATAGCTTCGACTCCTTCCTATCAAACTCGACGACCAATCGGTGAGTTCTTCAAATTTCTTCCTCTTCTTGACATTCAAATTCCTACAGTATGAATTCCTATGGATAATTCTTGATAGATTCAATTCTTGAGGTTCAATTAAGAGTTGTGAGTCTTCTTAATCAGATTCTGTGCATTCTCCAAATTTGTAGTCGATACCGTTCGGATTGAACTCACGAATGTTCCCTTTCGTTCATGTACATTACCTATTCGGTGAATTGTCCAAGACAGCTGGGATACTATCTGGACACGAGAAGTTCCTGTATTGGACACTGAGGACTCTGGCAGCAGTTGTGGACTCAAGAAGTTCGCGTATCGGACAGCTATGCAGGTACCTTCTCTAATTCCCTATTGTCAGTGTTGGAGTTGTGTCCGATATAATATGGACACATGAGATGGATACGACACTCGATCGACACCAGAGTGTAGGGATAGAAGTTGGTTTATCTAGTGTTATATGGCAGAGTTTGGAAGTTTATCTGGTTTTGGACTATTAGTTGTAGGTTGGATTATAGGTCGAATCACTTGCTGTAGCATTGCAGGGTGTTCTTGGTGCTTGGGAAATAGCCGTTAGATTTGAATTCTAAGTGGAATTGAACAAAGAAAGTGGTTGGGTAGCTGTTATAATTTGGTCATAGACTTGAGTCAGTAAGTGTTATATTAGGTCCTGATGGTGGGTTATGGTTCAGTTCAGTAAGGTGGTGGACCAATTTGTGAATTTAGTTGGTTGCTTGTGTAGTAGGGTTTCATGTTTGGTGGCCCACCAGCATAGGGTTATGGTATGAAAAATATCAGATTTCAGTCTTGGGCCATTTTATGTAATTCAGTACTTTAAGTTTCTATTGGCCTACATCATTGGATCAGGATATTGGGGTTGGGTGCATTGAGTTGGATATTGGGCTGACCATGTGAGAGTATGCCAGGCTAATTATTTCAGTAAAATAGATTCAGAAATAACTAGTTAGAAGGTTAGTTTGGTCACTAGAAATTAGTTAGGAAATCTTTTTGGAATAATTCCTAAAACCTATTTCTTCTAATTATTGGTGAACTAGAAGACTTGGACAAAATCTCAGAATCAAGGCAAGTACATGTACTCAGTATTACCATCATTGCATGTATTGCACTTACACTTGTTATCGTGTCATCTATTTTACTTGTTCTCGATTGATTGCTTGCTTGTATTATTTCTCGTGTCGGGTGGGGGACGTTCTAGAGACATGTGATGGACTAATATTGGATAAACATTGCCTGATAGCATACTCTGTATGCCTGAGTCCATTTCGTGCGTGACTGATAGCATTGTCGTCAGACATGCCTGATTATTGCATGACTGATAGCATTGTCATTAGACATGCCTGATTATTGCGTGACTGATAGCATATTTTATATGCCTGATTACATATTAGTCCCCACATGTTGATAACATCCAATTGCACATGTACACATAGCTAGTGCATACTTTATATTCATATTGCTTCTCTGTCTTTCAGTTATATTTACTATACTGTTCCATTGATCTCCATGGTGAGTTATATTGAGTTATATTGTACTTTGCTCCTTTTCTGACTGGATCGTTGATTACAGGTGACATGGATCATAGATTATCATTCATGGATGGCATTGGAGCTCACTTGATATTGATATATCTAGTTTCATGTATAGAGATTGATAGAATGTATTTGATTACATGTTGTTGTTGTATCATTTATCTTTTACCGGCTTTGTACCCGAACATTCATGTATAAGTTGTAATAATTGTATAGTGGATCGCTGTGATGGTAGTATAGATTCCGTGATTAGATGCTGTGATGAGATGTTCTTGTATTTATATGACTAGACGGCTCACTACCGCTGTCAACGATAGTGTAGGCCGGGCATGACATCAACCCGTACCCGATTATCCGGGAGCGGGGCGTGACATATTTTTGTGGTGGCCCATGCAGGTCTCTATCTAATGGTGCTTAGTATTAGAGTACCATTGGGAGCCTGCGAAATAGGAAACTCATCACAACATAGGCCGATTGTGTGATTGTGTGTATTTTGCTATCTATAATAGTTTTGAATTTTCTATTCTTCATGGTGTACCCTACAAAAGTCGTGATTACAATTCCACGATTTTTGGGGATCATCTCCTTCTGCAACATTATCAGATTCTAACATCCTTTAGAATCTGGACTTCCTTGCTACTTAGAGATTAAGTCCGATTTCCAAACTCCTCATTTGGCCAGGCATTTCAAAATTCTCTACTGGTTTTTAAAGTCTATTTGATTTTCTCTATCCATTCCCCATTTAGAATCTTTAGCCGTATTAAGTACTTATTCCATTGACATTCCCATGACTAGTGTATCAACTCTATAATATATTTCTAGTCACTCTTCTATTTTGATAGTCAATCTCTTGATTATCAAGAACATATATTTATATGTCCTTCCTAGTGTGATTGAATCTTTTAGTAAATCGGAAAGCTTGTTGAATTGAATTATCAAGGTACTCCTTTGGAATTCCAATAGATAACCATTGAAGGAATATTCGATAACTTAAGGTGGCGTGGCAGCCGCGCACTGCAGCCATTTATCTGGATCATGGAAACTGCAGGCCCACTGCAGCCATCAACGCACTGGCGAGGCAGGGGCTCTAAGTCAAGTGATCTCAGGTATTTATAGGTTTCGAATATTCTTGAGATTATGTTTCTATTCCTTGAAGTTGTTTTGTCCATGGGTAAAGTTTAGAAATTATTCGGTACCTATCATTCTTGAGTCACGGAGCCAATAGTTCACTGCAGCCAGGTGTACACTGGCGGGGCATGAATTTTAGGTAAAGTGATTCCGGATATGCATGAGTTTCGAATATTTTTAGACTAAATCCATGATTAGCCTCTTATCACCATTGACAACCTTACCAGAATTTATCTTGATTTTCAACTATGACTCGAATTTAATCGTGTCTAGACGACTTCAATAGTTATGAGTAGATCGTGCCTAAATGATTTGAATCTATCGTGCCCAAATCATGTTCTAATCATGCCTGAGTAACCTAAATTCTCAATTGACTATGATTTTGTTTTAGATCGTGTCAAATCTTTTTGACCTTCGATTCATTTCATGCCTAATTAATTATAATCATGCTGATTATCTTTAATCGTGCTTAGACTTTAAAATTGACCATGACTATGCCGTTGTTTTGGATCGTGCTAAATCTTCTAATTTTCTATTCAAGATCGTGCCTATATAAATTTTTTATATCATTCTAATTGACTTTGATCAAAATCCTGACTATCCTTAGTCGTGATTAAAACTTAATCATGATTATATTAATTCAATCGTATCCCTAACCGTGCCTTGACGGATTATAATCATTATTGCATTACCTTTAAATTCCTTGGATTGTTTCTAAATCGTGCCAGATAGGTTCCTTTTATTTTGTGCTTAGTTGATTATCGTGCCAGTTATTCCTAGTCGATTCTTTTTGAAATTTTGAGGACGAAATTTTTCAAGGGGGGAAGATTTGTAACTCCACTTTTCTAGATTGAGTTGTCCCTTGTAATTTACTTAAGATTTTATTTTTTCATTAATTACCAATAATGATTTACTAGTTATTTTAAATCCTTTATTAAGAATATTTCCATTTATTAAGATTTGTTAATATTTTTCTCAAAAAGTTTCTATTAGGATTTATTGCTAATCCTTATTATTTTTCCCAAATTCATGGGCCAAGCTCAGACCAACTCTCATCCAATCCATGGATCAGCCCCAACCCAATCAGTTCAGTCCGGCCCGGCCTATCAAATCAATTGGGGCGCGGGTCTAACCCATAACCCAATAGCCCAATAAACTGTGACCCGATAACCCGTTATCAACCAATGGTTATATATATTCAAATCCCATTCATTCATTCTTTCATTCATTCATTCATTCATTCTCATTCTTCCTTTCCCTCCACCCCATTTTTTCTGCGGATGACGGAACGACGACGACGACGAAACGACGACGACGGCGATCAAGAACTCTAGGCTTCTCTAGAAACTTCTTCCCCTAACTGCCTAACTACCTACTCCATCCCCACCATCGATCTCCAACAACCAGATTCGTCTTGACCGTTGGATCATAACGACCGCTGCCTGCCCAACCGTCGGTCAAGTGTCCGGCCAACCGCTGCCCACTCGTCGTAGCCTATAAATAGGACCCAGTCCTCTTCCTTCTTCATCAATCCTTGGAGCGGCGAAGCCCTGCCGAATTGGTGACAGGATCCCCTGCTTCTTCTTCTTCCTCAGCGAACTCTGACCATGGTGATTCGAGTCTCGAGCTCTGCTCTGAGCGACGACAGTTTGAAGAGCTTCTATGTTGCTTCATAGCTTCGACTCCTTCCTATCAAACTCTGTCACGCCCCGACTCGCCGAATCGGTCGCCATCGTCTTGACTCGATATAAATCGATCCCCACGGGTCGGGACGTGATGCCATGCAAGTCTTTAATGGACTTGCACAAGGCAAGGATGTGCAATTGGAAATTCCTTTTAACTCGACACGTTGAAATTAAACAGTGCAAAAAGTTGAAGACATAGCATAGGAAGAAATTTAGCTTTTCATTCAAAAGCTTGCAAAGTATGTGCAAAGTCATTTTTACATTACATATGCCGTTGCGGCTACATCTTTGAAACACAAAAAAAAACTCTCGACAAGCTTGCCCTGAAATAATCCTTGTCGTTCTACACATTCACGCCCCTTTATACATTTGAACAAAGCCTTCTGAGTTGCGCTTCAAAATACTTCAAAATAGGAGAGCTTCGTGCCGCCTCCCGTTCTTCAGCTTCAGGTCTAGTCTCGAGCTCCAACAGCGCGCTCGTTACCTGGGGAGTTGGAGGTTAGCACACTTGCTAGTGGATGGGACGAACCCACTCGTCTAAACCGACACTGCTTATTAAGGATTCTAGCATACGAAGTGATCTTTCTATTTAGAACTATATAAATTGCAGTTCATATCGAAGGCACATTTTAAACGATAACATATAACCAATTTAAAGGCATTCTTACCACGACCGTGCTCCTTTCCTGCATAAAATATACATGATACTTACCACCTGCATAAGACAATAGGTGAGCATACAATCTATCCTATATGCGGTCATTGGTGATATCGACACCATGAAGGACGATTACATAGCCTTGCGATGCGTCCTCCAGTCCAGGTAGCGAGCCTAACTGGAGGTCTCGCAATGCCTCACGCCGAAGCACGATTTCTATAATTTTCTCCTAGGCCGATTCGCTTCCAGGGCCCCGGGTACCGTCTCGAGGAAAGCTCACCTTGTGCACAAGTCGTCCTTGACCATGCGAATGTATGAATAGTTTAATATGTATGAAGTTGTAACACCCATATCTCAGAATACGTATTTTTGATCATGCCTGCATGTATCTTGGACCTGTATTTTATTTTCTCAGATTCTGGCCTGTAATTGTATTTTGGCTCGACTTGCAGATTTTGGTTTTCTCGTAAAACGGGTTTTGGCATGACTTGGTTTTATTTTGTGGAGGAGAATTGGTTTAGTTTGGTTTGGTTTAGTTTGGTTTAATATGCATTTGGAACACCTTAGCCTATGCTCCACCCTCAACACAACACACCCACCTCCATTAAATCCTACCTAAGTTTTCTCTCTCCTTTTTATTTTTCATTTACTTCTCCATCTCATTCTTCTTCCTTCCTCTACACAACACCATCACCCATAGGCAAGTGCACCATGCCACCACATGAGAACCCTATTTTATTTGTCCATTAGCTAGATTAGGCCATGGAGATCAATATTAGAACTTGACATTTTGTGATTTGAAGTCTCCATTGTTCTAGATCTAGGTTTTAACTATTTTTGGATTTATATGGTTTTGATCTATTTTGGTTGGATTTTTGTGGGTTTTGATGCTTCCATGTGGAAGAGAATTCAATTTTACTCAAGTTAGAATTTTGAAAATCTAGATTTGGCTTTGATTTGACAAAGATATGAAGAATTGAAGTTTTAGAGTTCTTGGAGTTCTTCTCGGGTTGGAGGAGCAGACCTCTCGGCCTGCGCTCTTTAGCGCAAAGCCGATTGCGCAGCTCACCCTTTGGTGAACTGCGCATCCCCTCGGCCAGCGCATTGCGCTGAGCTGAACTACGCTGGCGCTTCTTAGCCCAGCGTTCCCTTTCCCCTTGCGCGCTTGACTCCTGCATAATCCATTTTTGCGCAATCCACTCATGCGCAATCCATTTCTGCGCAATCCACTCCTGCGCAATCCATTTCTGCGCAATCCATTCCTGCGCAATTCACTCCTGCGCAGTTCACTCCTGCGCACTTTACCCCTGCGCCATCCATCTCCTGTGCCAACCTCCCCCTGTGCAGCCCTCTTCCTTCTGCGCAGTTCACCCCTGCGCAGTCCATTCTCTTGTGCAACCTGTCCAACCATGGAGATTTGGTTTTATTATCCTTAAGCTTGGCTCTTCTACAGCCCTGTATATTGATATTTTATTAGATATTTTATGCCCATTTTATATACTTACGCCTTTTGTCATGAACTTGATTTTACTTAATATGTTTGGAATGACTATTGTACATGGCATGGTATGACAAGGAACTAGCATAATACGACAGTGACCCGTAGTGGTGCACTCCTGACATGACCAACCTGACATGATAGTGGCCCGTCATGGCGCACTCCTGACAAGTACCCTGACATAATTTATCTTGATGCTGTTACGACGGCTAACTTGACTCGTATAATCAACTTGACACCGTGGGTGTTCCTGCTTGCTTGCTTGTGCAATCTACTTGTCTTGTCTTGTATCATGTCTAGGACGTGACTCCCTGGTTTCCCACGGTCAGGGATTCGCACTGAACATGGATTAGGCTAATGACTAGATCTAACTATAGTTCATGGAGAATTTCCAGTCACAGGCAATCTTGTTATCTGGGCGCTCTTAATTGGACTTGTAGCTTGCCGACGAGTAGAGCACATTTCCAGCGCACTGTCATGTGTTGCACCTCTAAGTCACCTAAGGGTATATCGTCTCCGGGGCGATGTACCTAACCATACTCTCAACCCGCGGAAGGATAACTGGATGGTCTGCAGGGCTTGGGACTGAGAAATTCTTATTGCATCTTGTTAGTAATTAAGGCTTGTGGTAACCCTAGTTAGTTAAGTAGTAAGCCATAGTAATTGCTTGGCCGCTTGTGAATGGATGGAGTCCAGCCTTGTCTAAGTCTTGTCTAGTCCCTGTACCTGGCTACTCTTGTACATGCTTGTTTTACTTATCTTTAACAATAAATGGGTAGAGACAGAGTGCTGTTCAGGCGAAGGGTTACAACCTCGGTCCTTGTCTGGTTTAAGGGTTGTTACCTGGCTCCCGGAATGGTCCCACGTCACTAGTCGTTTATTGTCCTGTTGTACTCTTTATTTACTTGTACCTTCTTCCATTTCTTTTCTTATGTTCTGATATGCTAGTTTTGTTCTTATTTCGTGGCCTCCTTTGTGGCACTTGCTCTTTCTGGGGTTTGACCCAGCTGGTTTTGTGTGGCCAGATTTTGGAGCAGCTCCCGAGGATCTTCCGAACCTCCAGCCCGATGGTGGCGACTAGAAGGAACCCGGGCTACGAGTGGGTTTTCTATTTTGTTTTGCTCACTCTATTGTAAAATTATTCTTTTGAGGCATTTAGCCGACGAGCACCTGTTAGCTCGATGCAATTTTACTTACTGTCTGCCTACGGGCTGTAAACGTGATTAATAAATCCTAGGATTGATCATGTATGACTTAACTCTTGCTAGTCCTAATATTTTGTACGACTAGCTTCATGATCAGCTGATATGTAATATTTGGGACGCCTTTTATTGTATATTTGGTGGTCAAACATCTTTTGATTATATTATTTGCTTGAGATTGAGACAGTAGGCTTGGCCTTAAGAGACTGTTGGCTTGTAGTAAACCCTCATATCTAGACAGCCGTGACCGTATAGCGAGATGGACTTCATTTCAATATACGTAGCTAGCTATGTTCGCCCCCGCTCTCCAGTATTCTGGTTCTGGACGTGACAGAAGTAAATTGCATAGCGTAACCATTATCAAGTCACATAATCATTCCTACTCGTGCAAGGGTCCTTTTCTTTGAAACCGTACGTTCTGATTTAGCATCCCGTAGGCACCAAATTCCCCGAGGCATGATGTACCGCAACCAAGGTTTTTATCGTTGTGTTTTGCATGGCATGAAATATATTCTATCTCTTTCTTAGAATTCTATCTTTTCTCTACTTAGTGTGAACCTATCGATTCAGAGTTAACTTCTCTAGGTTGATATATTATCCCGATCTCTTGATCTTAGTGGCAAGCATACATCCCGTTAGCATCATCGATTTGAACGTTGAACTTTAAGAATTTAGTTGGCGGGAAGGAGTAGAAAAGAAGGGGCCGAAGAACCACCCACCTAAGGAGATTGCATCGAGAGTAGGAGAACGCTTCACGAGGTCAAGCGTCAGTTACACGAACTCCTGCAATGGCACGAGCATCGAATTAGAACCCTTCCTTCAATCCTTCCTTTGAAATTCCCAAAGACGCATTCAGAAATCGATGCGAAAGCACACTATCAAATCCACGCAATAATTCGTTCAGAAAGCCAAGAAAACTAATAAAACCAACGGCAGACGGGTTGCGTCGCTCTCTTTAGAGTTCCTTCGCCAAGACGTCGCCTACCGCATCTAGGACTTATTCCGACAGTAGTCGATCCATTAGTTGGAACGGTACTCATATCACTTGTCCAAATCAATTTTATTGATGCTATGGTTTTTGTATACCAAACTCGTCGTCGAGTCAGACTAGCCATCTATGTTCCCGACCATATCTAACTTGGCACGAGCCTATTACATAGTGCTTCGCCCCAACGGGAGCGGGGCACTACAGAATATACCACTAAGAAAAAGTTTCGTCCCGAAACTTAAGAACAAGGGTCTGACCTTCGTCGGCGAAAAGTGAAGGATATTTCTCCTTCATCTCCGCCTCTAGTTCCCACGTCGACTCCTCGACGGAATGGTTGCGCCAGAGTACGTGAACCAAGGACATCGATCAGCTCCGCAGGATCTTTTCTTTACGGTCCAAAATTTGCACGGGCTCTTCCGAGTATGATAGATCGACGCGTAGCTCCAACTGATCGAAACTAACCACATGACTTGGGTCATGCATGTACTTCCGAAGTTGGGAGACATGGAAGACGTCGTGCACTTCGGCCAGGGTAGAAGGTAGCGCGATCCGGTAAGCAACGGTCGCCACTCTTTCGAGGATCTCGAAGGGCCCTACAAATCTCGGACTCAGCTTGCCTTTTACCCCTAATCGCATAACGCCCCGCATCGGCATCACCTTCAGAAACACATGGTCCCCAACCAAGAACTCTAACGGTCATCGACGAGTATCTACATATCTCTTTTGTCGGCTCTGACCAATACGGAGCCTATCTCGAATCATGCGGACCTTCTCGACGGCTTGTTCGACTAGTTCTGGGCCGAGCACCTGTCGCTCCCCGACTTCGTCCCAGCAAATCGGTGATCGGCACTTCCTCCCGTAAAGCGCCTCGTAGGGAGCCATTTGGATGCTCGATTGATAACTGTTGCTGTATGCAAATTTCGCAAGCGGCAAGTGCGTGTCCCAACTAGTCTTCAAATCTATCGTGCACAAACGTAGCATATCCTCCAGGATCTGATTCACTCTTTCTGTCTGGCCATCGGTTTGCGGGTGGTACGCGGAGCTAAGGTTCAACTTAGTACCCAGCGCCGCCTATAGACTCATCCAGAAACGTGATAAGAATCGCCCGTCTCTGTCCGAAATAATTGTGGCAGGTACCCCGTACAGTCTGACGATCTTGTCGAGATAAATATGAGCTAACCGATCGACGCTCCATGATGCTTTAATAGCGATAAAATGAGCGAATTTGGTCAAACGATCGACAATTACCCAAATCGCATCATTCTCCCGCGACGTCTTCGGAAGGCCCATGATGAAATCCATAGAGATGTCGTTCCACTTCCATACTGGAATGTCGAGGTTCTGTAGCTCCCCGCCTGGTCTTTGATGCTCGGCCTTCACCCGTTGACAAGCCATGCACTGTGACACAAACGTTGCTACGTCTTTCTTCATGCCGTGCCACCAAAAGGTCATGCGCAGGTCCTTATACATTTTGGTACTCCCGGGGTGCAACGAGTACTTCGCATAATGGGCCTTCGTCAGAATCTCCTTTTTAAGTTAAGCATGGTCCGGAACGCATATCCTCCCCTTCATCCACGTCATTCCGCCCTCGTCCACCGCAAAGTCGGTCGCCTTTTCCGTCGAAATCAGCTCGCACATCTTCTTCAGGAATGGGTCATCCTCCTGTGCGGTCTTTATTTTGTTGTGCAAGCTCGACTCAAGGTGTAATTGGGCCAATCGTGCTCCACGATAACGGATTCGGAGTTCGATACCCATCTCTGCCAAGTCTCGCAGTATGTTACGGTTGATAGACAAGCACCCTGCAAATATTCTACTCAGAGCGTCCGCTACGACATTACCCTTACCCGACGTGTACTCGATAGTCAAATCATAGTCTTTAAAGAGTTCGAGCCAACGCCGCTGCCGTAAGTTCAGGTCCCGTTGAGTGAAGATGTACTTGAGGCTCTTATGGTCCGTATAGATTCTGCAAGCTACACCATAAACCATAGCTTCAACGCGAACACAATGGCCGCTAACTCCAGATCATGCGTAGGATAATTCTTCTCGTGGTGCTTCAATTGTCTCGAAGCAAACAAAATCACCTTATCCCTTTGTATAAGCACGCATCCTAAACCCGTCCGCGATGCATCGCTAAATATTTGAAACCCTTCCGTCCCATCTGAAAGTGCAAGGATCGGCGCTGAGATGAGCCGTTTCTTCAACTCTTGGAAGCTCGATTAGCAGGCGTCGTTCCACTCGAATGCGACTCCTTTCTAGGTGAGGCGAGTCAGAGGTGACGCAATTTTGGCAAAATCTTTCACGAATCTACGGTAGTAGTCCGCCAAGCAAAGGAAACTTCGGATGTCGCCTGCTGAGGTAGGCCGCTTCCATTCGACTATTGCTTCAATCTTCTTTGGGTCCACCGTGACGCCTTCAGCTGAGACAACGTGCCCAAGGAACGTCACGCTGTTCATCCAGAACTCGTACTTGCTTAGCTTGGTATAGAGTTGGTGTTCACGCAGAGTCTGTAGCACCGTCTTCAAGTGTTCCACGTTCTCGTCCTTGCGCTTCGAATATATAAGGATGTCATCGATGAATACGATGACAAATTTGTCTATGAATGGTCGGAACACCTGGTTCATTAGATCCATGAACGCAGCAGGAGCGTTGGTCAAGCCGAAGGGCATGACTAGAAATTCGTAGTGACCATATCGAGTTCGGAAGGCGGACTTCGGCACGTCCTCGGACTTGATATTCAATTGATGGTAGCCTGAGCGAAGATCAATCTTAGAAAATACCGTCGCCCCTTGCAGCTGGTCAAACAAATAGTCTATCCTCGGTAACGGGTACTTATTTCGTACCGTAGCCTTGTTGAGTTCCCGATAATCGATGCACAGCCGCATCGATCCATCCTTCTTCCTCGCAAACAACACTGGGGCACCCCACGGGAAGACACTAGGGCGGATATACCCGCGATCTAGTAACTCTTGTAGTTGTTCTTTCAGTTCCTTCAGCTCTGTCGGTACCATTCGATAAGGTGCTTTGGATATCGGTCGGGTGTCCGGGAAGGTGTCGATGCTGAATTCTATCTCTCGGTCCGGCGGCATCCCTGACAACTTGTCTGAGAACACATCAAGAAATTCTGCCACGACTTCAGTCTGGGCCGTACTTGCAATCTCCGTTCTAGTGTCTCAAACTGATGCTAGGTACCTGCCGTACCCGGAATGCAACATACGCCTTGCCGAAATAGCCGATATCATCATTGCCGACTTTGATGCTGCTCCGCACGAATAGGAGAACTCAGTTTCGCCCGGAAGGCGGAACACAACTCTCTTCTCTGCGCACTCGATCGTTGCGTGGCATGCACCCAACCAATCCATGCCGAGGATTATATCGTACTCCTTGACGTCGAGGACGATAACTTCTAAGGATAGATTTCTCCCTCCGATGCAGATGTAACCATCCCTACAAATTTGAGTGGCAGGCATATCTACTCCCGATGGAGTGCTAACGCTAAGATTCATATCTAAAAGTTGCGTAGGTAGTTCATTCTTTTTTACAAAGTCTGCATATATGAAACTCTAGCAGGCATATTTTTATATATTAGTATACCTGTCACAACAGTGTCGGACGCATAGGCTTCGTCCCGAGTCAGTGCGTAGACTCGGCCTTGCGCCCCTTGGCAATTTTGTGGGTTCACGGGCACCGTGTTTGCGCCATGGGCGGGAGGCGTCATGTTCTGGTTCTTGACGTCCCTTGGTGGATGTTGGTTCGCCCTTCCCATACGACAATCTACTGCCTTATGACCTAGCTGGCCACACTTGAAGCATCCTCCTCGGCAATCGACCGCCAGATGTCCCATTTTGCCGCAGCGATGGCACCGTACGCCTGGGTGAGGCCCCCGGTACTCGGATATGTTCTGGCGGTTTGGTGCACCAGATCCTCCCGCATCGTGAGGACACTTGTTGAAGTTGTTGCGGACGCTTGATCCACCCTTCTGCGACGCTCGACCGAAGATCCGTTCACTATCAAGTGCGGCGTTGTATGATTTCCTGTACGTCTGGCATCTCTGGTTCATGATGTCCCGAAGCAAATCATCATTCAGGCCTTGCTGGAAGCGCTCGTACCACGCCTCCGTGTTCGACAGAAAGGCCCCGGCAAACTTTGCAAGCTTCACGAACTTCGCATCGTAGTCTTCAACGGACAAATTTTCTTGCTTCAAGGACATGAATTCCTCTTCCTTCTGTCGACGAAGGGCACGAGGGATGTATTGCTCGAGGAAGACCAGTTTGAATGTTTCCTACGGGATCTTCGCGTTGGGGTTGGTCTCTTGGAGTTCCTGTTTCTTCGTCTTCTACCAGTCGTAGGCCCTCAAGTTGAGCTGCAACGCTGTGCACCCGATTCTCTTGGACCCCTTGATGCTGAGGAGATTGAAAAGGCCCTCGATGTTCACTAGCCACCCCATGACTTCGTCAGGCTCTGCTCGACCGTTGAATTCAGGCGGGTTCATCTTTTTGAACTTGGTCATCTTGAGCAGGGAGGAGGAAGACACTTGTTTTGTCTTTATGGGTTGCACTTCTTCCTCGGACATGATGGTCGTCGAGTTCTGTTGCATCGTTATGGTGCTCACGATCCGGGTCAGGGCCTCCATTTGCTTTTGTTGGGCGCTGACTTGGGCTTGGATCTGTTCTTCCAGCTGTCGTTGCTGCATCTCTGACTGGCGTTGTTGGAGTTCCATGAGGCGCAGTAGTCGCTCCATGGCAGATTTGCTAGGCGTCGCGCCTTCGGTACTATCTGTGCTAATCAATGTGGCATTGAAATCAGGGACACCCAGTCTTTCCGTCATTCCTACAAAATTGAGCAAACCCGTTAGTATTCTCAAAATATCTACGGGCTTATACGTATGGAACGATTATTTTAGGTCGCATATGTCAAAAAGCATAGTTTTTGAAAAATCGCAACGGCATAATCTAAAATAAAGTATTTTGAAAGGTCCGAGGTGTGAACCGTGCTCTGATACCAACTTTTCACTCCCCGACTCGCCGAATCGGTCGCCATCGCCTTGATTCGATATAAATCGATCTCCACGGGTCGGGACGTGATGCCGTACAAGTCTTTAATGGACTTGCACAAGGCAAGGATGTGCAATTAGAAATTCCTTTTAACTCGACGCGTTGAAATTAAATAGTGCAGAGAGTTGAAGACATAGCATAGGAAAAAATTTAGCTTTTCATTCATAAGCTTGCAAAGTATGTGCAAGGTCATTTTTATATTACATATGCCGTTGCGGCTACATCTTTGAAACACAAAAGAAAAACTCTCAACAAGCTTGCCCTGAAATAATCCTTGTCGTTCCACACATTCATGCCCCTTTATACATTTGAACAAAGCCTTCGATCTGAGTTGGGCTTCAAAATACTTCAAAATAGGAGAGCTTCGTGCCGCCTCCCATTCTTCAGCTTCAGGTCTAGTCTCGAGCTCCCGCAGCGCGCTCGTTACCTGGGGAGTTGGGGGTTAGCATACTTGCTAGTGGATGGGACGAACCCACTCGTCTAAATCGACACTGCTTATTAAGGATTCTAGCATACGAAGTAATCTTTCTATTTAGAACTATATGAATTGCAGTTCATATCGAAGGCACATTTTAAACGATAACACATAACCAATTTAAAGGCATTCTTACCACGGCCGTGCTCCTTTCCTGCAGAAAATATACATGATACTTACCACCTGCACAAACAAAAGGTGAGCATACAATCTATCATATATGCAGTCATTGGTGATATCGACACCATGAAGGACGATTACGTAGCCTTGTGACGCGCCCTCCTGTCCAGGTAGCGAGCCTAACTGGAGGTCTCGTAATGCCTCGTGCCGAAGCAAGATTTCCATAATTTCCTTCTAGGTTGATTCGGTCCCAGGGCCCCGGATACCGTCTCGAGGAAAGCTCATCTTGTGCACAAGTTGTCCTTGACCATGCGAATGTATGAACAGTTTAATATGTATGAAGTAAATTGCATAGCATAACCATTATCAAATCACATAATCATTCCTACTCGTGCAAGGGTCCTTTTTCCCGAAACCGTACGTTCTGATTTAGCATCCATAGGCACCAAATTCCCTGAGGCATGATGTACCGCAACCAAGGTTTTCATCGTTGTGTTTTGCATGGCATGAAATATTTTCTATCTCTTTCTTAGAATTCTATCTTTTCTCTACTTAGTGTGAACCTATCGATTCAGAGTTAACTTCTCTAGGTTGATATATTATCCCGAGCTCTTGATCTTAGTGGCAAGCATACATCCCGTTAGCATCATCAATTTGAACGTTGAACTTTAAGAATTTAGTTGGCGGGAAGGAGTAGAAAAGAAGGGGCCGAAGAACCACCCACCTAAGGAGATTGCACCGAGAGTAGGAGAACGCTTCACGACGGTCAAGCGTCAGTTACACGAACTCCTGTAATGGCACGAGCATCGAATTAGAACCCTTCCTTCAATCCCTCCTTCGAAATTCCCAAAGACGCATTCAGAAATCGACGCGAAAGCACACTATCAAATCTACGCAACAATTCGTTCAGAAAGCCAAGAAAACCAGTAAAACCAACAGCAGACGGGTTACGTCGCTCTCTTTAGAGTTCCTTCGCCAAGACGCCGCCTACCGCATCTAGGACTTATTCCAACAGTAGTCGATCCATTAGTTGGAACGGTACTCATATCACTCGTCCAAATCGATTTTATGGATGCCATGGTTTTTGTATACCAAACTCGTCACGGAGTCAGACTAGCCATCTATGTTCCCGACCATGTCTAACTTGGTACGAGCCTATTACATAGTGCTTCGCCCCAACGGGAGCGGGGCACTACAAACTCGACGACCAATCGGTGAGTTCTTCAAATTCCTTCCTCTTCCTGACATTCAAATTCCTACCGTATGAATTCCTATGGATAATTCTTGATCGATTCAATTCGTGAGGTTCAATTAAGAGTTGTGAGTCTTCTTGATCAGATTCTGTACATTCTCCAAATTTGGAGTCGATACCATTCGGATTGAACTCACGAATGTTCCCTTTCATTCATGCACATTACCTATTAGGTGAATTGTCCAAGACAACTGGGATACTCGATCTGGACACGAAAAGTTCCTGTATTGGACACCGAAGACTCTGGCAGCAGTTGTGGACTCAAGAAGTTCGCGTATCGGACAGCTGTGCAGGTACCTTCTCTAATTCCCTATTGTCAGTGTTGGAGTTGTGTCTGATCTATTGTGGACACAGGAGATGGATACGACACTCGATCGACACCAGAGTGTAGGGATAGAAGTTGGTTTATCTAGTGTTGTAGGCAGAGTTTGGAAGTTTATCTGGTTTTGGACTATTAGTTGTAGGTTGGATTATAGGTCGAATCACTTGCTGTAGCATTGCAGGGTGTTCTTGGTGCTTGGGAAATAGCCGTTAGATTTGAATTCTAAGTAGAATTGAACAAAGGAAGTGGTTGGGTAGCTGTTATAATTTGGTCATAGACTTGAGTCAGTAAGTGTTATATTAGGTCCTGAGGGTGGGTTATGGTTCAGTTCAGTAAGGTGGTGGGCCAATTCGTGAAGTTAGTTGGTTGCTTTGTAGTAGGGTTTCCTGTTTGGTGGCCCACCAGCATAGGGTTATGGTATGAAAAATATTAGATTTCAGTCTTGGGCCATTTTATGTAATTCAGAACTTTAAGTTTCTGTTGGCCTACATCACTGGATCAAGATATTGGGCTTGGGTGCATTGAGTTGGATATTGGGCTGATCATGTGAGAGTATGCCAGGCTAATTATTTCAGTAAAATAGATTCAGAAATAACTAGTTAGAAGGTTAGTTTGGTCACTAGAAATTAGTTAGAAAATCTTTTTGGAATAATTCCTAAAACCTATTTCTTCTAATTATAGGTGATCTAAAAGACTTGGACAAAATCTCGGAATCAAGGCAAGTACATGTACTCAGTATTACCATCATTGCATGTATTGCACTTACTCTTGTTATCGTGTCATCTATTTCACTTGTTCTCGATTGATTGCTTGTTTCTCGTGTCAGGTGGGGGACGTTCTAGAGACATGTGATGGACTAATATTGGACAAACATTGCCTGATAGCATACTCTATATGCCTGAGTCCATTTCGTGCGTGACTGATAGCATTGTCGTCAGACATGCCTGATTATTACGTGAATGATAGCATTGTCATTAGACATGCCTGATTATAGCGTGACTGATAGCATATTTTATATGCCTGATTACATATTAGTCCCCACATGTTGATAACGTCCAATTGCACATGTACACATAGCTAGTGCATACTTTATATTCATATTGCTTCTCTGTCTTTCAGTTATATTTGCTATACTGTTCCATTGATCTCCATGATGTGTTTTATTGAGTTATATTGTACTTTGCTCCTTTTCTGACTGGATCGTTGATTACAGGTGAGATGGATCATAGATTATCATTCATGGATGGCATTGGAGCTCACTTGATATTGATATATCTAGTTTCATGTATAGAGATTGATATAATGTATTTGATTACATGTTATTGTTGTTGTTGGCACATTTTATTTTGATATATTAACAGCATCTTCGTAGTTGAGTTTTCTATGTCTTCAGATTCATATCTTCTCAGAAGCTCTACTACATAAAGTCCTTCCTTTCAAGTTCTACCATCCTTTGTATTGAAGACTGAAGCATATACCGACACTCCTTGCAGAGACGGCTTCCTACCTGCTTAAAGTCTTCGAGTCTGTACTGGTCTAAGTATATTTGTAAACACTTAAGGACGGATAACAAGTAAAAGCATAAGTCAAAAATCAACTTCTTACAGAGCGGCATACCGGCGGTATACCGTTTCTATCGTCCACAAAGTTGCTGTGACAAATTATCGGCATACCGGCGGTATGCTCCGACATACCGACGGTATACCGTTTTTATCACCCACAAACTTGCTGTGACAAATTGTCGGCATACCAACGGTATGCTCCGGCATACCGGCGGTATACCGCTTAGTGGACCACAAAATCGTTCTGTGATAAAACGTTGACATACCGGCGGTATGCTCCGGCATACCGGCGGTATACCGTTTTGTTTACCTGAAAAATGTTCTGTGATAAAACGTCGGTATATCGACGGTATAGCGCGGCATACCGACGGTATACCGGGTTATAAATATCTGATTTTTGAATTACTCTGACTAGCATTAATGGCCGTATTTAATGCTCAAATGGTCATTAATATGACCGTTACTATTTGGACGGTATACCGCCGGTATGCCACTGCATACCGACGGTATGCCGGTCTGCCTGTATCCAGAGCATTAAATGCCACCCACTCTTGGTTTCTTTATAAATGAAAGCTCTCTCTTTCATGAGGCTTTCACCAACTCTTGCCATAAATTTTCAAAACAACCAAGAGCTCCACCATTAATACTCTACCAAGCTTTTAATTGTCATCCTCTTCCAAAGTGCTAGAGTATTTAAAGAGTTGTAATTTTCGATCTTCACGTGTTAGAAGATCAACAAGTTCTCTTCTCATTTGTTTGAAGTTGGCGAGCCTTCGTAAGAAAACTCGTGTGTTAAAGTTGGCGAGTCTTCGGATCCAAACTCGTTTTGAAGTTGGCGAGTTCTTCGGATCCAAACTCGTGTGTACTATTTGATTAAATAGTGGATTTAAGCCTAAGAGAGTTCTGGGACTGGATTGTCTCAAGCGAGGATACCAGGATACATCTTGTGTTTGATCTTCCTACTCTTTACTTTTATTTGTCATATATTACTTCTGTTGCTCTAGTTATTTTTTATTTCCATATTCACCCCCTCTAGGGTTCTACAATTGGTATCAGAACTTTGTTCTCTTGATTTGGATTTACATCCTTTGAGTGATCCATGGCCACTAACCCTAGTATCAACACCTTCCACAATGAAGGGCACTCCACAAATATGCCTCCCCTATTTGATGGAACCAACTATAACTACTGGAAGATTAGGATGAGCATTTATCTTAAGTCCATAGATTTCGATTTATGGGATTGTGTGATAAATGGTCTTCCTACTCCTTTCAGAGTTATTGAGGATATTGCTTCTGACACCCTTAGGGACACACTTACTGAAAACACCAAGAAGCTTGCGAGTCGAGATGCCAAGGCTATGAACGCTCTTTATTGTGCTCTCGACAGTAGTGAATTCAACCGAATCTCTACTTGCAAGACTTCCAATGAGATTTAGAAGTTACTTGAAGTAACACACGAGGGTACTTCACAAGTGAAGGAATCCAAGATTAGTAGACTCACGCAAGAATATGAGTCCTTTAAGATGAAGCACGATAAATTTATTACTTGCATGTTTACTCGTTTTGGTGATGTTATTAATCCTCTCTCTTCTCTTGGTAAGGAATATCCTGCTCATGAAAAGATCAGAAAAATTCTTAGAGGATTGACAAAAGTTTGGAGTCCTAAAGCTACCGCAATCATTGAGGGGAACGACCTGACAGTCGTGAACCTTGAGACCCTCATGGGTAAGCTAATGACTCATGAACTCGATATGAAGGATCAAAAGGAATCCTCCATACAAGAGAAGGAAAAGAAGAATACCAAAGAGAATGAGAACTCTCTTGCTCTCAAAGCTACAAAGTCCTACTCCAAGGATAGCTCCGACGATAATGAGTCGGACGACGATGAAGAAATAGCTCTCTCAGCTAAGCACTTCCGGAAGTTCCTCAAATTTAATAAAGCCAACCGCTTCAGACGGGACAATGAGGAAGACCCGGCATGTTATCAATACAGAAGACCCGGACACATCAAAAGAGACTGTCCGATGATAAGAAAAGACACAAGCAAGTACGAGAAGCCTAGCAAGGAAAGCTCGTCCTCCAGGAAATTCGCCAACACAAGCATTTGGTGTGAGAGTGACGCAAGCGACTCCGACAATGACAAAGAGTGCAAACACAATGCCAACATTTGTCCCATGGCAACCGATGAGGTACTTGATGATCTCTTCCTAAATACTCTTACTTATGATGATTTGGAGAAAGCTATCCTTGAATTGCATGAAGAGCACAAAGGTGTTAGGAATAAATATAAGAAATCTCTAAAAGACGTTGATGCTCTTCAACTTGAAGTAGAAAGACTCTCAAGCATCATTATTGATGTAAAGGAAAAATCTCCTGCCTCTGACACGGTGAGATAGAGTCTTTGCGACTCAAGTTTCAAGAATCTCTTGACACCATCAAGAAAAAGGATGATGAAATTCAATCCATGAGAAGTTCTTATGAATTTGCTATGCACAAAGTTCAAGATGCTAATAGGAGAGAATATGACACTTCTATTAAGTATAATGATCTTCTTATACAGACTAAGAAATTAGGTAATAAGAACACTACTCACATGCATACTCCAAGACACCTCCACACTCATCACAATGCTAGGCATACTTCTTACATGAACACTACACACAAATCCTTTTCTAACACAAGGAAAGGACCTTTTGTTAAGAAAAACACTTCGTATCATACTTTTTATTATCATCATCACAATACTAATGTTAGAGCTCCTCGCACTAGAGATTCACATATGCATGATTCTCACATATCTTCTTCTAAATCCTCTATAATTTGTAATTTCTGTGGCTTGCTTGGACATACGACCAATTATTTTCATACAAGAAAACTTGTTGATAAGAATGTTTTCATGTGGGTTCCTAAGACTAACACTCAAGGACCCATAAGATCATGGGTACCAAAATGTTCATCTTGAACTTATGTTGTAGGTGAAGAGTCCTTCTCATGCTAGAAGCAAGTAGATTCTCGATAGTGGTTTTTCACGGCACATGACCGGGGATGCTTCATTATTTACAACGCTATCGATAAAGAAGGAAGATTACGTCTCTTTTGGTAACAATCTTAAAGGTCACATTATAGGAAATGGTGCTTAGTTGCTAAGAACGATGAGAGTTAGCTTTGGCACATGAGGCTCGAACACGCCAACATGGATACCATCTCTCGTCTTGCTACCAAGAAGCTCGTAAGAGGACTCCTAAGTATCCCTTTCAAAAAGGATATGGTGTGTGAAGAATGCGAGAAGAGTAAGTTAACAAAGTCATCCTTCAAATCAATCAACTCTGTGAGTACTTCTAGACCTCTTCAACTTATTCATATGGATCTTTTTGGTCCTAGTAGAGTTGCAAGCCTTGGAGGCAAGCTTTATGCTTTTGTTTTGGTTGATGATTTTTTTAGATTTACTTGGGTTATTTTTCTTGCTTGCAAAAATGATACTTTTCGTGAATTTTTTGTTTTTTGTAAACGTGTTCAAAATGAGAAAGGCTTTTCTATTAACAAAATTAGAAGTGATCATGGAGGAGAATTTGACAATGCCGATTTCAAAAGATTTTATGAAAAGAATAGTTTTGGACATGATTTTGCTTGTCCACGAAATCCTCAACAAAATGATGTTGTGGAGAGAAAGAATAGAACCCTTGGCGATATGGCCCGGGTTATGTTAAACCAATATAATCTCCCCTAATATTTTTGGGCAGAAGCCGTTAATACGACATGTCATGTTATAAATAGGGTCTTGATTAGACCTATTTCTAAGAAGACTCCTTATGAGCTTTGGTTTGACAAAATTCCCTCTATTGAATATTTTAAAGTTTTTGGTTGTAATTGTTTTATTTTGAATACTAAGGATAACCTAGGCAAGTTTGAAGAAAAAGCCTATGAAGGAATATTCCTTGGATACTCTACTCATAGTAACGGTTTTTGTGTTTTTAATAAAAGAAGTCTTGTTGTCGAAGAGTCAATCAATGTCTCTTTTAATGAACTTAACTCTTCTACATTCTCCTCTTCCGAGGATATTGATGACATCTCGTTTGGGTTGGAGAACTCCTCTATTGAAGATCGTCCTTCTTCATCTAATAATTAATAAAGTTGTGACTCCAACAAAAGAGTCTCCTCCTCTCGAGCCTTCTCAAAAGGATCTCCCAAAAGAATGGAGATTTGTCACCAATCATCCTAAGGAACTTATCATTGGGGATCCTTCCTCCAGTGTTAGCACTAGATCCTCCACTCGTGATCTTTGTGCAAACGTGGCTTTTATCTCTCAAATAGAGCATAAAAATGTTAATGATGCTTTTCTTGATGAATTTTGGATGATAGCAATGCAAGAGGAGTTAAATCAATTTGAGCAAAACAAGGTTTGGGAACTTGTCCCAAAACCTAGTAATCACCCCATCATTGGAACAAATGGGTGTTTCGCAACAAACTTGATGAAGATGGGTTAGTGACTCGTAACAAGGCCCGATTGGTTGCTCAAGTCTATAACCAAGAGGAAGGCATTGACTACGACGAAACCTATGCTCAGGTTGCACGTCTTGAATCCATTCGTATGCTTTGTGCTTTTGCTTGTTTTAATGACTTTAAGCTCTTTCAAATGGATGTTAAGAGTGCTTTTCTGAATGGTATTATTAAAGAGGAAGTTTATGTTAAACAACCTCTCGGCTTTGAAGATTTTCAATTTCCTAATCACGTGTTCAAACTCCACAAAGCCCTTTATGGCCTCAAACAAGCTCTCCGTGCTTGGTATGAGCGCCTTAGCTCCTTTCTTGTTTCACACAATTTTTTAAAAGGGAAAGTCGACACAACACTTTTTATCAAATCCCATAACGGCACTCTCTTATTGGTTCAAATTTATGTTGATGACATTATTTTTGGTTCTACTAACAACACACTTTGTGTAGAATTTGCTAAAGTTATGCAGGAAGAATTTGAAATGAGTATGATGGGTGAGCTATCATTCTTTTTGGGATTACAAATCAAAAAAGGACCCAAAGGGACCTACATCAATCAAGCAAAATATACAAAGGATCTCCTCAAGCGTTTCGAACTTGGCTCATCCAAATCAATGAGGACTCTTATGGCAACAATAACAAAGCTTGACCATGATGAAGATGGCACATCGGTTGACATCCGTAAGTATCAAGGTATGATTGGTAGTCTACTTTATCTCACTGCTAGCCGTCCTGATATCATGTTTAGTGTATGTCTTTGTGCACGGTATCAAGCAAATCCAAAGGAATCGCACTTGTGTGCCGTAAAGCGTATTTTTCGATATCTCAAAGGTACCGTGAACATGGGCCTTTGGTATCCGAAATCTTTATTCTTTGAGCTTCACGGCTTCTCGGATGCAGATTTTGCTGGATGCAAGTTTGATCGAAAAAGCACTTGCGGCACATGCCAATTCCTTGAGAAATCCTGGTATCGTGGTTTAGTAAGAAACAAAATTATGTTGCTCTTTCAACCACTGAGGCCAAATATATTGCGACTGGTTGCTGTTGTGCACAAATTCTTTGGATGTCAAACACTTTTAGATTATGGCATTTCTCATTCTTGCACCCCTATTAAATGTGATAACACTAGCTCAATCAATCTCACAAAAAACCCGATTTGTCACTCATGCACGAAGCACATTGAAATTAGACACCACTTTCTTCGTGACCATCAACAAAAGGAAGATATTCGTCTTGAATTTGTTGACACTACTTATCAGCTTGGCGATATTTTCACCAAACCGCTCCCGGGAGATCGCTTCACCTTCCTTTGCCAAGAATTAGACATTTTATCTTTTGACCCGTAAATGTTCTTGGCCGGCACACCGACGGTATATGACGGTATACCGACGGCATGCCATTTTTCAATTCAGAATTAGGTTCTGTCTCAAAACTCGGCATACCGTCGGCATACGTCGGCATACCGATGGTATGTCGGTTCGCGGCGGACAGCTTTACAAATCTAGATCCGGGCCCACCTTTCCTCTTTTCTCTCCCTATTCTTTTCAACCCTCATTTAATTCTTTCACATCCATCACATCCCTATTAATTACCCCTCTCATCTTCCCAATTCATTACTTCCCATCACATTAAATACCTATTTCTTCATATCCCCCATTACTCCTCTTTTCACTCCCTTATCATCATTTCCAACCCACTTTTCTCTATAACCGTTCCCAAACCTACCCCTCCCATTTCCAACACCAACCGTTCATCTCCCTCATTCTCTATTAAAACCCTACTTTCTTTCTTCTCCCTACACATCTCATCCTCACCTCAAAACCCTAACCTCCTCCTCAAACTTTCCTTCATGGCCAATCCGAAGCGTCCCCGCTCCTCCTCTACCTTCTTCAATCCCTTCACTCCGGTGGCTCTACCTCACGGATATGATCAGCAGGTCTTTACATCCTCCTTGGCGGCCGAGACTTGGTTTCAACACTTCGTCCATCATAATGTCTTCAAGGGCCGAGCAATCAATTGGAATCTCTTCCCCGGCCATGTCTCTCTATTCGACGAGGCCGGACTCTCTTTCCTCCTTCGACGTCAGATTCCCACCTACCCCACCGCCGTTCGTCTCCTCTACTGCAACTTGGTCCAGGACGACGAGCACGGCGCCATATAGTCGATGGTCAACGATCGTCATTTCCGTCTCACATCTCGGGACATCGGCAACATCCTCGACATCCCGGACAAAGGCGAAGCTTTGCCGTCCTTGGCTGCTCTTCACTCTTCGGCGGCATCCCCCTTCGACGAGTTCTGCCACATCATTTGCAAGGGCCCCAACCCTCCTGCTATCCTGGCCCTTTTCGTACAGCTGGAGCCGTTTTACTACGAGCTCCATAGGATTGTGTGCCACACATTCTATCCTAAGGGCGGGAACTATGATGCCATTACCGACGACGCCCTGGTGTGCATGTACTACCTCTATGCAAGGAAGTCCTTCTCCTTCTCCAAGACTCTCCTTCATGTCTTCAAATGTGTCATGCCAGCGGGGAAGCAGAACCTTTATTACTGCTCCTTCATCACTCTCCTTCTGGAAGCCAAGCAAGTCGATCTCTCCCTTTGCTCCTCGGACGGTGTCCCTTCCTATCTCGCCGTTTCACGCTCCGCTAGTGGTGCCTCTACTTCGCGTGCTTCTTCTTCCCAAGAGCCGCCTGCTTCTACTCGTGCTGCTCCCGCATCCACTCCTCCTACCTTCGGCCGCTACATGCTGCTGACTCAGCAGCATTTTGACATACGTATGGCGCAGGCAGAGGGACAGATGAGGGCTCACACTCGTGGCCTTGGCACTCTGATTCAGTCCCGCTTCCACGACCAAGCATACTTTATTCAGCGCACTATTCAGGACCGGGACATGTTTCTGGATCTGAATCTTCAAGATCCAATGTACCAGGCCTCGCGCTTTTTCGATCCCAATGCCTATGGGTTCATGTACCCGGACGGCATTGATCCTTATGGCGCTTTTCACCAGGCTCAGGATGGTGGGGACGATCCAGCGGACGATTAGGGGTGGCTTCCTTTTGATGATGGTGTCGAATAATGACTGTCTTAGTTTGTTTTGTTTGTTTTTTATTTTGTCTTTTGCGGTCCTTCGGGGACCTATGTGTAGTTGGTTCTAGTACTTTGCAGTCATGCGGGGACTTGGTTTGTGTCTTTCTCATGTTGCTAAACTCTCGTAGATGAGAGTCTTTTATATTGTCTTATGTAGTATGAGTGTCCGACATTTATTCATCTCTAACTTTCATATATCAATACATGCTTTTTATTCTATGCTCTTGTCCATATTATTGCTATATTTTTTAAATTTCTGTTTTTTTCCCATATTTGACTAAGTGACAAAGGGGGAGAAAACGTATAGAGGGGGAGTTGTCTACCTACGGGGAGTTACTCCCTGAAGATGCTATCTCTCTATTTTGTCAATTATCAAAATAGGAGAGATTGTTGGCACATTTTATTTTGATATATTAACAGCATCTTCGTAGTTGAATTTTCTATGTCTTCAGATTCATATCTTCTCAGAAGCTCTACTACATAAAGTCCTTCCTTTCAAGTGCTACCATCCTTTGCATGGAAGACTGAAGCAGATACCGACACTCCTTGCAGAGACGGCTTCCTACATGCTTAAAGTCTTCGAGTCTGTACAGGTCTAGGTATATCTGTAAACACTTAAGGACGGATGACAAGTAAAAGCATAAGTCAAAAATCAACTTCTTATAGAGCGGCATACTGGCGGCATGCTCCGGCATACCGGCGGTATACCGTTTCTATCGTCCACAAAGTTGCTGTGACAAATTGTCGGCATACCGGCGGTATACCTTTTTTATCACCCACAAACTTGCTGTGACAAATTGTCGGCATACCGACGGTATACTGCTTAGTGGACCACAAAAACGTTCTGTGATAAAACGTCGGCATACCGGCGGTATGCTCCGGCATACCGACGGTATACCGTTTTGTTTACCTGAAAAATGTTCTGTGATAAAACGTCGGTATACCGACGGTATGGCGCGGCATACCGACGGTATACCGGGTTATAAATATCTGATTTTTGAATTACTCTGACTAGCATTAATGGCCGCATTTAATGCTCTCAAATCATTAATATGACCGTTACTATTTGGACGGTATACCGTCGGTATGCCGCTGCATACCGCCGGTATGCCGGCCTGCCTGTATCAAGAGTATTAAATGCCACCCACTCTTGGTTTCTCTATAAATGAAAGCTCTCTCTCTTATGAGGCTTTCACCAACACTTGCCATAAATTTTCCAAACAACCAAGAGCTCCACCATTAATACTCTACCAAGCTTTTAATTGTCATCCTCTCCTAAAGTGCTAGAGTATTTAAAGAGTTGTAATTTTCGATCTTCACGTGTTAGAAGATAAATAAGTTCTCTTCTCATTTGTTTGAAGTTGGCGAGCCTTCGTAAGAAAACTCGTGTGTTGAAGTTGGCGAGTCTTCGGATCCAAACTCGTGTTGAAGTTGGCGAGTTCTTCATATCCAAACTCGTGTGTACTATTTGATTAAATAGTGGATTTAAGCCGGAGAGAGTTCCGGGACTGGATTGCCTCAAGCGAGGATACCAGGATACATCTTGTGTTTGATCTTCCTACTCTTTACTTTTATTTGTCATATATTGCTTCTGTTGCTCTAGTTATTTTTTATTTCCCTATTCACCCCCCCTCTAGGGTTCTACAGTTGTATCATTTATCTTTTACCGGCTTTGTACCCGGATATTCATGTATAAGTTGTAATAATTATATAGTGGATCGCTGTGATGGTAGTATAGATTCCGTGATTAGATGCTGTGATGAGATGTTCTTGTATTTATATGACTAGACGGCTCACTACCGCTGTCAACGACAGTGTAGGCCGGGCATGACATCAACCCGTACCCGATTATCTGGGAGCGGGGCGTGACAGCTGCATTCTGGGTGCGAAGGCTATTTGGCGTCCGTCCGAGACATGAGATAGGATGGTGCAAACGCGGGTCAGACCGACGTTGTGGCAGAATTCTCCGATGTGTTCCCGGACGAGCTATCCGGCATGCCCTCCGACCGAGAAGTCGAGTTCAGCATCGTTACATTTCCCGATACTCGACCGATTTCCAAGGCCCCGTACAGAATGGCCCCTACCGAGCTGAAGGAACTCAAGGTCCAGTTACAAGAGTTACTCGACAAAGGATTTATTCGGCCTAGTGTTTCATCGTGGGGACTGCCCGTGTTGTTCGTGAAGAAGAAGGATGGGTCCATGCGTCTGTGCGTCGATTACCGAGAGCTGAACAAGGCCACCATTCGAAACAAGTACCCATTGCCCCGCATAGACGACTTATTCGATCAACTGCAAGGCGCCTCAATATTTTCAAAGATTGATCTCCGCTCGGGCTATCATCAACACAAGATCAAGTCAGACGACGTACAAAAGTCTGCCTTTCGCACTCGGTACGGCCACTACGAGTTCCTGGTGATGGCATTCGGCCTGACGAATGCCCCCGCCGCCTTCATGGACCTAATGAATCGGGTATTTCGACCCTTCCTTGATAAATTTGTGGTAGTCTTTATTGACGATATTCTCGTCTACTTGAAGGACAGGGCGCAGCATGCAGAACATCTACGGGCCGTGCTCCAGACACTTCGGGAGAATGAGTTGTACGCGAAACAGAGTAAGTGCGAATTTTGGCTAAGCAGCGTATCCTTTCTTGGTCACATCATTTCGTCCGAAGGCATTGCAGTCGACCCGAAGAAAGTGGAAGCTGTTGCTGATTGAAAATGGCCTGCGTCAGCTAGTGAGATTCAAAGCTTTCTTGGTTTGGCGGGATACTATCGATGCTTTGTAAAAGACTTCGCGAAGATTGCATCGTCATTGACTCGCCTCACTCAAAAGGGAGTCGTATATGAGTGGTCGGATGACTGTGAAGCTTCTTTCCAGGAGCTAAAACAACGACTAATTTCGGCCCCTATACTTGCACTTTCGGATGGGCCAGAGGGTTTTCAGATATTCAGTGATGCTTCAGGCCAAGGCTTGGGATGTGTGCTCATGTGGCGAAACAAGGTGAAATCCTTTGCCTCAAGACAGTTAAAGCCGCACGAGAAGAACTATCTTACGCACGACTTGGAGTTAGCGGCAATTGTGTCCGTGTTGAAATTGTGGCGTCACTATCTATACGGCGTGGCGTGCACGATCTATACCGACCACCAGAGCCTCAAGTATCTCTTCACCCAGAAGGAATTGAACTTGCGACAGAGGCGCTGGCTCGAACTGATCAAAGACAATGACTTGACGATCGACTACACTCCGGGCAAGGGAAATGTTGTGGCGGACGCTCTGAGTCGAAAATATCTTGCCTCGCTATCCATCAACCGCAGACTACTACAAGATTTAGAAGAAATGGGTATCGACCTCCGGATTCGATTCATGGATGTACGGTTGGCGCAGCTGCAGTTAGAGCCAAGTTTGCTGGAAAAGATCATGACCGCTCAGAAGGATGATTCGTACATGAAGAAGATGTGCGAGCGAATTTCAACAGGTAGTGCGACCGACTTTGCGGAAGATAAGACCGGCGTGCTGAGATTGAATGGCCGACTATGTGTTCCGGATGATTCAGAACTACGAAAGAAGATATTGGCGAAGGCACATTATGTGAAATATACCTTGCATCCAGGCAGTACCAAGATGTATAAGGACCTCCGTACGACCTTCTGGTGGCACGGGATGAAGAGAGATGTGGCGCTCTTCGTGTCATAATGCATGTCCTGTTAGCATGTGAAAGCTGAGCATCAGCGACCGGGCGGGGAGATCCAGAACCTCGCTATTCTTACGTGGAAATGGAAGCACGTCACTATGGACTTTATTGTTGGCTGTCGAAGATACCACAGGGGAGTGACGCCATCTGGGTCATCGTCGATCGATTAACCAAGTCAGCGCACTTTCTTGCCATCAAAGTTACTTGGAGCGTTGTTCGCCTGACGCAGATTTATCTTGACGAGATAGTACGGCTGCATGGAGTTCTCGTATCCATCGTCTCTGATCGGGATTCACGGTTCATGTCGCGATTCTGGAGTAGCCTTCAGTCGGCACTGGGTACCAAGTTGCAGTTCAGCTCAGCTTACCATCCGCAGACTGACGGCCAAACGGAGCGCGTTAATCAGATTCTCGAAGACATGCTACGACTCTGCGCAATTGACTTCAAATCAAGCCGGGACGTCCACCTATCGCTGGCAAAATTTGCATACAACAATAGCTACCAGTCCAGCATCCAAATGGCGTCGTATGAAGCTTTGTCCGTCCGGAAGTGCAGATCGCCCATTTGCTGGGATGAAGTCGGGGAACGGCAGGTACTCGGTCCGGAGCTGGTGGAACAGACTGTGGAAAAGGTTAAACTAATTTGGGAAAGACTGAAGATTGCACAGAGGCGGCAAAAGAGCTATGTCGACACCCATCGAAGATCGCTTGAGTTCCAGGTGGGCGATCACGTGTTCCTGAAGGTGTCGCCCATGCGAGGAGTTACTCGGTTCGGCACAAAGGAAAAGCTGAGTCCAAGATTCGTTGGGCCGTTCGAAATACTCGAACGGGTCACCCCAGTGGCCTATAAAATTGCCTTACCACCGACGCTTGAAGCTGTGCACAATGTCTTCCACGTCTCTCAATTGCAGAAGTACGTGCATGATCCTAGCCACGTGGTGGATTTTGGCCAGCTGGAGCTGAAGTCTGACTTATCCTACATTGAAGAGCCAGTTCAAATCTTAGAACGTAAGGATAAGCTACTGCGGAATCGAGCGATCCCTCTTGTTTGCGTCCTCTGGAGAAACCATTCGGTCGAGGAGTCGACGTGGGAGCTTGGAGTCAGAAATGAAGGAGAAGTTCCCTTCATTGTTCTCGTAGAGGTAGATTCTATTCTTAAGTTTCGAGGACAAAACTTTTTGTTAGTTGGTTATGGTGTAGTGCCCCGTCCCTATATCGTGTCCCGTACTCCGTCCACGGGGAAGGAATACTGTCGCTATCGATTCGGTCGGGACCGATAGGTCGGGATCGATCGAGTCGATCGAACGGGAACGGTTGAATTAAGATCCATTCCCCGTTATGGAATGGCTTCTTCGGAACCAAGTCCCATATTTAGCGGGTTACGCCTCAAGGATTGACTCTGCGGCTGAGTCGGGAGAGACCTTCCGTTGCTCTGCTTTTCACGCCGCTTGCGTTGGTTTTGGCTTTGTTTTCTGAATACGTTTTCGTGAATATTTTCGATGGTTTCATGGCTTGTATTTCGAACTCGCATTTCCTATTGAACTTCTTGAATAATGCCGTGTTCTAATCGGTTGCTTGTGCAATTTTAGGTAATCGCGTAGGCGACGTCTAGCGCGACCAACAAGTTCTCTCGCCTGAAGTAAACTCAAGGTGAGTGGCTGACCCTTCTCTTCTTGACCCCCTTTTTAGGCAAAATCGATAGTGTTGTTGCGAATAAAAAGATAAATGCAAGTGCACGAACACGAAGGAATGAGCAAGTTTTCAAAGAAAAGGTAGGCTATGTCTTAACAATTAAAAACATGTCTTTGCACGGTCATGGACAACTTGTCGACAAGGTGAGCGTTTTCCCGCACGACAACCTGAGACCATAGGACCGTTGCAGGCAATAAGGGAAACAAATAATTAGCTGTGCTGGGCACGGGTTAGGCGAGGACTTGCAGCGGGGCTCGCTACTCACGCTGAAAAGGACCCCGTCTAACAAAAGCTAGAGGAGTCCACGATGGCTCTGGGAGCAGTGACCAACCACACGAAATATTGCACTTGGTATGAAAATGATAACAATTGACAGGGAAGAACATGGTAAGTTTTATAAGGCACGGCGCGGTCCGCCGTGGGTAAGTTCAACGTAAATTTAATTATGCTTGTCATATGCTTGTTGAAATTCATTAGGATGGTTAGAAACATTCATGAACTAAGTCATATAAACTCTTCAACCAAATGAGAGCTTGGAACTTAAATAGCCACACACCAGTACAAAGTGTAATGTACTGATCCTCGCTCTCCATGCAGGTACCCCGAACCATGAAATGCGTGCCACTTAAAGCTCAATGCGATGCAAACACTTTTGAAGCCTCGTCCGTGTGTTAAAGGCTTGTTTCTGGATTCCTTTTGAAGAATACCCCGTATTCAGTCCAAAAGAAAAGATGGCGACTCGACTTCCCGCGATAGCAGGTAGAAAATGTGTAATAGTTTTTGCTTGTAAAAAGGGGATGTAATGTATGGAACGACTATCTCATCAGCGTTCATTTTGTAAGTCGAGTCATGTTGTAGCCCGCACGACAATGATTGTAAAGGAGTTAATGTAAATGAAATGTTAATATCAATGAAAAGTCTACTTCTATTTCAAAGGTGTCAATCAATTTCTCTGCGTACTCTAACTCGATGTTGTGTTTCAGATGACCTTATGACTACGCCTTGTGCGATCGCAACTTAGGTTCGCACGGCATCACGCCCGGGGGACGACTATCGATTTTACGGAATCGGGGCGTGAAAACTATAAAGCTAAAACAACAACAAAACTTTTTATTTTCTCAATGCAGGTAGAAGACTTCCATCATTTGGCAAGGGTCTGCAATATTCTAACTGGAAGTCCCTGAATCTATACGAATTTTGGGTATTTTACTCACTTCCTAGAAGTAAAGTACACAAAAGTTCCAATCAATCAATTTTTTGATCTCGCAGTCACTTCCCGGAAGTAGACTCCAAAAGTCTGGATCTAGTAATTTAGTTTCATAGTCACTTCAAAAAATAGGCTCCAAAACCGTATTATTGTTCATAAAACGTTCTTAGTATAATATTATTCTGATACACTCTTGAGTGTAGAATGTTCGGTTTACTCGATTGTAACCGAACCGAAATAGTCAAAATCGAATAAACCAAAATTTTAAAAATTTAAAACCACAACGAATTAGCTAAACTGAAACCGAACCGAATTAGCCAAAAACAAGATAGTCAATTCGGTTTATTTGGTTTGTTCGATTGGACTATTACTATTGTTTAATGGATCGGATCCAAAGTTGAGATAGTAGCTATTATATTAACAATTATAAAATTTTATACACATATTTTTTGGATTTTAAAGTTGCGCACAAAGTTGGACTAGTTGTTAAATTATCAAAGTAGAACTTCAAAATAATACATATAATTGTTGTTTTCAAAATATACAAATTTTTAATCACAGAATATACATATAATTGAGGGTATTTACATAATTATATAAGTTTTATTCAATTTTTGGTTTTGGGACTAAACCGAAAATCCGAAACCGAATAAGAATAGTATTTTCAAAACCGAAATCGGAACGAAATCGAACCAAATCTCATTCAGTTCTAATTGATTTTCGGTCCAAAACCGAATAATGCTCACCCCTACTGTAGATTGTACATGTATTTATGTATCTCTACTATCAAATTTTTTAAACATCATCTTAAAATTGTGCCAAAATCTGAAAATGTGACCGAATTTTGATATTTTTCCGACAAGGGTATTAAATAGGGAGAAAAAATCTCATGAAAATTTTGAAAAATATTGGTACAAGTCTGTGAAAGATTGAATCATATTAAAAAGTAAGGAAAACAGCAAGTAAACTTGTTACTTGTTAATTGTTAGTAGTTTGACATCGTTAAAAATTGCTAACAGTTATAGTTGTGAAACTGTTGATTACAGAACAAAACTCTAATAACAATGAAAAAGTGCTGAAAACTAACGTCTACCAATGTTATGAAGATCATTGTTGCTCAAAACGAAATTTGATTGTCTTTACTGATCTGCTCCAAGAAACTAACAAGTCCATAATAACTGTAGGAATGCTCCATATAACTTACCACATTTCTCTTAGACAAAGCACCAATGTGCTATACAATAGCACTTGGAACAAATCGGCTTTCAGAGATGAAACTCTCTTCTCTTTTTTGACTCCCTTAGAATTCTTCTCTCTTAAAAACACAGAGCTAGTGCTGGAGCAACTGCTTAAATATGGAAACGTGCAGTTCCCTGAAAATGGTAACTTTTCACTAAAGACGTAGGAGAAAGATCATGGAGTAACAACTTTAAGTGGGTCGATTACCATTAGTAACTTTCTATAAATAGGATATTTATAAAAGCTCTAGCTGCAACAAAACAACGATAATGATATGTAGCAATAGACCGCGATGTTACCTAAGTAGCTCGTCGAACCACGCTACTGAAGTCCTGTGGTACTACAACACTGAAGCAGAATTTCTGCAACGCTGCCTAAGTAACTCTATTGTAGTGCCCCATCCCACAAAGTCAATCGGAGGAATTGAAACGCCAACGGCGTTCGGTCTTAGCCTTTCAACGGCTGCTCGAAGGCTCGCTCGGTCGAGACGACTCCTCGCTCAGGTAGGATAGTTTCGGTGAACTTGCCTCATCTTAGCCTTCACTCAATAACTCGTATGTTTTCAACTTACACAAGTTAGGCTTGTTAATAAAAGAGACGCATCCACATAGCTAAGGGAATAATCTCGACGGGTCGAAATGTCTTAGAACATGGAAAATGGTCCCACGGTCTGCTTAGAAGTCGGCTCAGCGTGCTTTCAAATGACACTCAAATCCTTCGTTCCCGTGGCTTGGAAGAAGGAGAGTTGGTCTAAGTTGCCAAGAAGTTATGAACGTGGCCTAAGTCATAGGCGTTGCCCTCTTGAATGCTTGATAAAGTATGCACGGTCCCGTCGTTTTGTCCCAACACTCGAATTAGCCTAAGTCATAGGCGTCGTCCGCATGAATGCTTGATAAAGCATGCACGGTTTCATCGTCCAAGGCTTGGCATAGCCTTCGTACGTCCCGTGGTTAAGTCGTCTTGCACGGCTTTTGGCTTAAGTCTAGGCACGAACTTGTTTGTTCAAGTCGAATGCGTGCACGACACGTTTCCCTTGATACGAAGCTCGGCGTAGCCTTTGCTCGTCGAGTCATTGCCTGAATAAGTTAGACAAGTGTTATGTTGGGCTATCGAAGCCATTTCTAGTACTGTCTCGCTCTATCTGCAGTTGTCAAGTCACGTAGTCCCTTGAGAACAAGGCTCGTCGTATAAAGTATATGACTTGAGCGATACCGTCGCCTATAGACCCAGGTCTGTCTAAGGCAAGAGCTACGGTGGATTTAGTAAAAAGTATGCCACGATCAAAGGAAGTCCATGCGACTAGTTGTCACCGAGATCGATCCCGCTACTTGGGAGTCTCACTATGTCTCGACAAGGAAACACACGAGATCGATCCCGCTACTTGGGAGTCTCGCTAAGTCTCGGTAAGTCCCACACGAGATCGATCCTGTTACTCGGGAGTCACGCTAAGTCTTGGTAAGTCTCGTACACGAGATCGGTCCCGCTACTTGGGAGTCTCGTTAAGTCTCGATAAGTCTTGGCAAAGAATCACACGAGATCGGTCCCGCGACTTAGGAGTCTCGATAGAAAGAAGGAAAGAATGGTCATGATAAGGAAGGCCTTGATAGATCAATTTTGAGTCTTGCATGGTCATTGGACAACTTATCGACAAGGTGTAGTCTTCTCGAATGATCGCCAGGGCACCGGGATCATGTCGGCCCGAGAGAAGCAAGGCGGCTCACGGTAGGATGCTGGATAACCGCATGGGCGATACTTGGCACTTTCGGGGCTAGCTACCCGCGGAGGGACGAGCCGATATGTCGAGCCGAGTCTATGATAGCTTGACATTGCTAGTTACCACTCATGTAGATGGGTCGGCAGAATAGCGGTAAACCGCGTATATGTCTTTGGATTGGCTCTAGAACTTGAATACAGGTCTAGTCTGTAACACAATGCCTGGGCCTAAGATTGGGCTGTAGCATAGGCACCGTGCTTGGCACGATAGGTGGTGTCGGGATGTTCATGAAGTCGAAACTATGTTTTACAAGTCTTATCTAAGTTGGGTTATGAGTCGAGCAGGAAGGCCGCAAGGCAATAGCATGGATAAGTCTTAATAGCGAGGCACGACCTCAATCTTAAAGCACGAACAAGTCTAAGCAAGGTCTTAAGGCACAAACAAGTCTATCGGCACGACCAGCACGAGTCGTCTCCTTGACGTCGTTGGCATGAGAATTGATCTTGAGGCACTTGAGTTTAATGAAAGTCTTGGCACGACCGAGTTCGCATAAGTTACTCCTCGGCGAAGCACGGTCTCGAACATATATTTAAAGTTACGAATAGAGTATGGCACGACCCCGCCATCCCGAGTTGTAGTTCGGTCAAGTACATAAGTGATGAGGCACTGCCTCGACCGAAATATATGTTGGCATTATAGCACGACCATGTCGTTGCTCATCGGTTTGGTCAGGCGTCGTAATCTTAAAACTGATCTTAAGGCAAGACTAGAAAGACAATCGTAAAGGGACTTTTATCGCACAAAGTAAATAAACGTGTCAGTTTTTTATGGGTGGGCGAGAAGCTCACTCCACCTGTACAGTTGAGTACTGACACCCACACAGTCTTCACGTGCAGGCACAAGTAGAAGCTCGTGGCGAGGCGCTCGCTTGGATGTATCGAGGCACGGAGTTTCTTAGTGACTCGAAGCGTACGGCCGCGTGGACTCAAGACTTATACAGGACATAATGTATGGACATCGCCTTCCGAAGCTTTCGCTGGCTCAAGCATTGTATCGAGAGATGAGAGAGAGCAGAGTGACTTATAAAATGAGAGAAAAGTGAGCACGAGAGACTTGTAATCATGTACTTGTATTTTGCCTTTAAATTTCTGCTGCGTGTTCAATGTTTCTGCTTGGGACTTCTGTGCGACGACCTCGTCGCCGCCGCTGTAATCGGTCGTTATGGAATCCGCCTTGCACGAGTGCAATCTAGACTCGTGTGGCATCACGCCTTAGCGAGGACGATCGCTCCTACGGGAGCGGGGCGTGACATAATGGTATCAGAGCACGGCTTTACGTCCTTGGACTTCAAGTCGAATTTCTCAGTTTTGAAAGCTCGTCGTCGATAAAGAAGTGTGCGCTCTCTCTCAAATGTCCTTCGGCATGTCCATACAATAAGTCTAAATACTTTCAAAAGCTCGTACAAGCATTCAATCGAACGCATCGATATGCCATCGTCGAACGCATCAGTAGGCCTTTGTGCCGAACGGTGTCAAACTTAACTTGATAGAAAACACATGCTAAAGTTAGTAAGTCGCGTGCGTGCCCAACTAGTCCTACGTCTGTTTGCAAAAAAAAAGTTGATCTTTATTTCAACAAACTTTGTAAAAAAGATTACAAGAATTCTGGAAAAGTACAACTGTAGGAATCCAATCTAGAAGACGATTGCTTTATCCCTTGGACGATGTGAACTTTGAAGACGGTAGCCTCTGAATTTGAAGGCGATAGCCTCGGAAGAATGCAGCAGCACTTGGGCAAGAACTCCTGAACTCTCTGATATTTCTGAACTTTTTTTGTCTGATCCCTTGGAATGGAGACTTGAAACTCTATTTATAGAGTTCTGGAAATAACTAACTTTTAGTTATTCTGAATGGCGCAAGTTGGATTGCGCATGCACTGGATTGTGCAGCATTAGACTGTGCAGACAGTTGTCTGATCGTGGGCCAACTGTCTTGGACACATGGCATCATTTGATTGAAATACGCATGATCGTGTACAGACGGTTGCTACGTAGTGAACAATTGATGGCATGAATGCCACGTGTACATTTGTCAGTAGTCATGATGAAGTGCGCCATATGAATTGTGCTGAATTCAGATTGCGCTGGAATAGACTGCGCAGCAGAAAGCCTGGCAGATTATGCTGCATGTACAGCTGTCCTCGAGCGCTGTGCGGCACAATAAACGAACAGTCTCCTCGTTCTTTGTGCTGTCAGTTGTCAGAAGATTTGATTATGTCAGGTAATGATGACATGGCCATGTCAGCTTGCGCACTTGAGAGTGTGCACAATCCAGTCTGCGCAATCTGGATGATGCACAATCTGACTTCTGTGCAATTCATTTGAAAGTTGTATTTCTTGATTTTCATGACTTTGTTGATGGGTGCAACTTGATTTTTTAGGACCTACAAGACCCCCTTCAAAGTTTTCGAAAGTTGAATTTATTCAAAATTTCAAAATACTTTAAATTTTGAATTTTCAATCAAGTTGCGCACGTGATGATGCTGTCTGCGCAATCGGAGGGATTACCCATATTTATTCGGCACAATCTGAGTCGGCCGTTGCTCTTTGAAAAACTATAAATAGTTCCCTTCGTCCTTCATATTATTCTTTGCTTGTTTTCATTGTGCTTGAGAGAGAGAAATCCTCGAGCCTACTCCGACTTCACTCTTTCTTTCCCGTCGACTTCATGGCTCCCAAGCGCTCCTCCGCCGACAAGGGCAAGGCCCCGCCGAATCTTCGGCTCGGGTTTCGCCGCGTCCTTTCCGATACGAAGCTGCGCACCCTGCTTTGTGAGGTAGACAACCCGTTCGAAAACCCTTTTTAGGGTTTTTCGACTTTACTGAATCTTAAAATCCATCTTTTTTTAGAGATGTGATCATACTGCACCACCCTGTTTAGGGTTTTGGTTGCACGAACCCATTATTCTTCATTTTTATGAAGAATATCTTCTTGCGCAATCGGTTGAATTGCGCTGGCAAAAGTCAGCACAATCGGCTGATTTGTGCAAGATTGTCAGCGCAATCTGATGCTTGCGTAAGCTTTATCAGCGCAATCTGATGCTTGCACAATCTGATGTTTGCGCAATCTGATGACAGAATTTCTGACTTGACTTGTACTAAATTTTATTTTTTCTGTTTGATGCAGTTGATACCAGAGAGGACCTGAATTATGAAATCTTCACAGGAACTTTAGCTGAGTCAGAATTCAAAGAAGACTTATCCCATGTGCTCTTCCTACAATATGCCCTTCCATCCTCTCGCCAAGCTATCTTGATAGCACAGGACAATGAGACCTTGTTAAGTCTGATGAATGGGCAGCTGTTGCAGTCTGCTGACGCTGTCACTCACAAGAAGCCTATGTTCCTCTTCGGTGAAGCCATTGACAAAAGTTCTCAACCTAGACCCCGAGTTGAGTCGAGAACTTTCCAAAGGAATGAGAAACTAATCCAGTTACCAGACATAGCTAGATGCCTCCCTCTAGCACGATATGCTCATACAAGCCGTCCTAGGAGAATGGATTGGGACATTACTCCCCTTCAACATGCACGGACAGGAAAAATCTGTGTCAAGAAAGTCCCGAACAATAGGGACATGTTCTATAGCTCTTCTGAGCGACACAACACTCTACTAAGAGGGTTGAAGCCAGGTTGTATCCCTCCTCAGAACTCGTCTTTGTTGCTGCCAGTAAGGACACCGATTTTTGCTAACGAGTATGCAAAGGCGGAGGGCAGATATCCTGATCAAGACATCCGGCTGACCGGTTTGGTAAACCCGAAAAACAAGAGGTGGAACTGTATAGCCAACTGGGCATTGACTCAGTTTGAAGATAAACTTAGAGAGATCGAGCTTTATGATGCTGTATATGCTACCGTGTATGGCTTCCATCCAAACCCTCATCTGTTTTTGGCCCTGGCAGAGAGGTATAACTATAAGACAGGGACGTTCATGACGCCCTGCGGGGAGATGGGATTAGCTCTCTATGAGATAAAGTATATCTCATGCCTACCAAATGGAGACTCCCCTTATGAGGAGTACATTCCCACAAACGACGAGTTAGAGAGACTGCGTCAGGAAAATCCAGAAATGGTAACAGTTTTCGATGAACTACTGTGCCATTACAATATATGCTCCCTGTATTACCAGAGCGGCTCTTCCAGCACATGTTATTGTAGGTCCTAAAAAATCAAGTTGCACCTATCAACAAAGTCAAAAAATCAAGAAATACAACTTTCAAATGAACTGGACAGACATCAGATTGCGCATCATTCCGATTACGCACACCGGATTGCGCACACTTTCAACTGCGCAGGCTGACGTGGCAATGTCATCATTATTTGACAAAATCAAATCTTTCTGACAGCTGACAGCACAAAGAACGAGGAGACTGTTCGTTTATTGTGCCGTATAGCGCTCGAGGACAGCTGTACATGCAGCGCAATCCAGTGTCCGCGTAATCCATTTTAGCGCAATCCGAAGTCAGCGCAATTCATGTGGCGCACTTCATCCTGACAATTGACAAAAGTATACGTGGCATTCATGCCATCAATTCCTTACTACGTGGCAACCGTCTATGCACGATCATGCGCATTTCAATCAAATGATGCCATGTGTCCAAGACAGTTGGCCCACGACCAGACAACTGCCTGCGCAGTCTGATGCTGCACAATCCAGTTCCTGCGCAATCCAACTTGCGCCTTCCAGAATAACTAAAAATTAGTTATTTCCAGAACTCTATAAATAGAGTTTCAAGTCTTCATTCAAGGGGATCAGATAGAGAGATCAGACATAAAGTTCAGAAATACCAGAGAGTTCAGGAGTTCTTGTCCAAGTGCTACTGCATTCTTCCGAGGCTTTTGCCTTCAACTTTCGAGGATTTTGCCTTCAACTTCAGAGGCTACCATCTTCAAACTTCACATCGTCCAAGGGATAAAGCAATCGTCTTCTAGATTGGATTCCTACAGTTGTACTTTCCCAGAATTCTTGTAATCTTTACAAAGTTTGTATCAATAAAGTTTCATACTTTTGTTTTTGCAAACAAAATGGCGACTCTGCTGGGGACGACTTTCTCCTCCATTGAGGAAGTGACAACTCAATGTGACGTATCGTCTATCGGGAAGACGCAGAAGACTCTGGTTGTGAAGGTCAACCAGACAGCCTATGAAGCCATGATCAACTCTAACACTACTCATCGCACTGCAACCACTTCTGCCACGAGCAAAGTGCGCCCAGTGTGGGTCTCTAAGACTGCTGGCAGTCCATCAACTCTGCTAGCAAGACTGCTGTGCAGTCTGCCAAGAAGCCTGCTGCACAATCTGCTGTACAGTCTACAGTTGCTGCCACTAAGACTGTTGCATAATCTGTCTTTTTCAAGAATGTTGTGCATTCTGCTGCTGCCAGTGCACAGAAGACTTCTTATGCTACCCTATCAAGGGGCAAGACTCCTCTACCTCTGGCGCAGTTGGCTGTCCATCTTCCTGCGCAAACCAACAATCCAGCAACTAGAGTGCACCGCAAACACTCTGTGGCCAGAACTCCTGATGCGCAAACCACAGTGTCTGTGGCCAGAACCAGAAAGTTCTCTGTCAAGGACTCTCCTGCGCAACCTGCCAGTACGCCATCCACCCATGCGCAAACCATGTCTGCGCAATCCAAGAGAGACAGCCCTTTGGCTAATCTCTCTTCTTCTCACAACAAAGGAAAGAATGTTGCTCCTCTCCAACACCCTGCTGCTCCTGCGCAATCCACTGGGGGTAGTCTTTTGGCTATTCCTTCTACTCTTCAGAACAAAGGAAAGGGCCCTTTGGCCTTTTCTCAAACTTCCTCGTCCCTTGACTTGAAAGATAACAGAGGGAAACGCTCTTTAGCTAACCCTTCTTTACAAAATAAAGGAAAAGGCCCTTTGGTCTTTTCTCAGTCTTCTTCGATCTTTACCGTAGAAGATTCCACTGAATGTGCTTCGGCATCAGTCAGTACAAAAATTCTTTCAAACAAGGATTTTTCTCTCCATGTTAAAAGAACTTGTACTGATCAAAGAGGTATTCTGCCTACTCCGGTAGCAGAATTCCAGGATCTTCCAACCCTTAAAATCTCCCGTTCAAGACAGGAAAAATTGCTGGTGTCTCAAACAGAAACCCCTGGGGGTGAGTTTGCAGATCTAAGAACTTATCTCAACAGGCCAACTTCGGTGAAACGCAAGCAGCCAATGCCGAAGACCAAACATCATCAGAAGCAAACTTCCAGGATCAAGAATCCGGACACCTATGCCAATGAAATGATCACCTCCCTGTACACTCAAGGGACAAAACATTTGAAGAACCGGAACCATGTTCCGAATGTTATCAAAGAACACATCCCTCGTACGTTTGCTCGTCCCGTTGCTGTTTCCGATCTCCGAGAACACCTCAAGCAAAGGCGGGACAACACTTCAACACTTCCAATTCAACCAAGTGACTATCATCATTGTAATCATAAGGTTGTTATCAAGTGTTGTTGTCAAACAACTAGACGATCTGTCTTCGATCGTCTGAACTTTTCTAACTCTGAACCTATGTCGGAAGATGAAGATGAGGTTCTGTACGCTTCCATCAACATGACTTCCAGAGACACTGGGGGTAGGAAGTGCTCTAAGCATGGGAAGCCTCGCAAGCCAAGCCAACGGTATTTGGATTTACTCCAGGATTCTTCTGAAGGAGTATTCCAACATACTAGGTCCCGAAGCCGAGACACAATCGGTCAAAGGAATCTTCAAGATCCTTCTGAACGTCTTCTTCCTTCTCACTCAGGAGATGATTCTTTCTACGATTATGATGCATACAGCGAAAGCTCAGAACAAACAGTATCCTCCAATGTACCCAGAGAAGTGACAGCTTATGTTGTCAATGAAGATCCCGATGCTTCCAGCTCAGCTAGTCAAGAACAAAGAATAGCTGCACTAGAAGATAAGTTGAAGACCATGGCTGAAATGGTCGCAAGTATGCATTCCATCATTGTGGCTCAGCACACAGTGCCACCGACCGTACTGCCTGCAAATCCTGAAATCATAGCATCATCGGTGCCTGTCAATGCTGGATTGGGGGTAGCACATACTCAAATACCTCCTATACAAGTCCAACCTACACCCAGTCAGTCAGGTGCGGGGGGTAGCGCTTATCATGCTGTTCCTCCTCCTAACACTGTGGTTCAACCCGCTCCTTCTACATCAGTGGAAGATGCCAATGAAGCTGTAAAGCTCCTGCGAACTCAGTTTGAAGCTTTCAAGGAGAAGGACAACTTGCAAAGATTGGGGATCAAGCAACCTTACCCAGTTGAATGGAAGGAAGTCCCGTTTCCTTCGAAGTACAAGATCCCAACTATTTCGTTGTTTGATGGCAGCACATCTCTCAGTCAGTTCATTAACCACTTTGAGGTTATGACTGTCCAACTTCAACCAAATGATGCTCTTCTTACCAGAGTAGCATACGATTGGTATAGAAGCTTGTCCGATGGTTGTATCACCTCCTTCTCTGGCTTAAAGCAAATCTTCTTGGAACGATTTTACGAGGAGATCAATGACATGACTATGTCAGCCCTCAATAAAATCAAATAAAGGCACAATAAAACTGCTGAGAGTTTCATTGAAAGGTTCCGTCGGGAAGCTTTGAAAATGCCTCCTGGAACTCCGGCTGCTGTCACCATAGACACCTGCAAGGCAAATCTATTGTCCATCATCAGCATGTGGACAGGGTCTACTCAGTTCCAAGATTGGCCATCCTTCATTGTCAATGCTAAAGCAGCTGAAGTTAGCGCCGACAAATTCAAGCAGCTAGGGGTACAGATGTCTAACCCCGACCGGGATGAACATCAAACATCAGGTGGTGGCAATCGCCAGAACAACCGCAAACCAAAAGAAACTTTGAACATCAATTTGAACAAGAACAAAGAATTTCTAGCGGTTAACGTAGCTCCTCCTACGTCCACTTCTACGCCTTTAGCACCTCCACCGAGAGAACCTCGTCCTAAAGTAGAATATTCCTTTGACGAGAATGACACTGCTAGTATCTTTGATTGCTTAATCAAAAGCAATAAAATCTAACTTCCAGATCCCAAGAAACCCGATGAAGTCGGTAAGACTGATCATCCCAAGTACTGTGTCTATCACAGGTTCATCGGACATCCCACTCGAGCATGTTATGTGCTCAAAGGCAAAATTCAGGAGCTGGTCAATGCTGGCGTCGTCACTATACAACAAGACGAGAAGACTGTTATCGCAAATATGGTATCAGTTCAGTTCGGTGACTTTCCTTCGCAGATGGTACAATATGGTGTCATTCCTGTCCCCAAGGCTACTCTTGAGATTGAGAATCTCCCTCCTCTACAAAGTGAAGGTCTTGTCCCCTTGTCTCTCAATAATGGCGAGATTATGTGGATTCATCCGGATCTTGCTTCAGAGTTTGAACTTTCCTCTTCCTCTAAGAAGAAAGACCGCTCCAAGGGCAAAATAAAGACTTGTAATATGGTGTCTTTTGACCCCATAGTAGACGAAGAAATCCTGTTGGGCACCAGGTCAGGGAAAGCTTATCTAAAGGATTACCCCGAAGCCCAAGAGAATCCTGCTTCTTCTTCTGAACCTGCTCCAGTGCAGCCTGCTTCTACTGAGGATATTCCTACTGCTTCCTTACCGGTTGTGATACCTATTCCTTCCAAACCAACGGTTGCTGACAAAGGCAAACAACAAGTCCGCTTCGACAAACCTTTGAAGAAGACATCCCCTTTCGGACTTGAAAAGCCTTACAACTTTGACATCTTGGCTCAATTGGCCAATACACCGGCCCGGTTGTCAATCTTCGAGCTCTTATGCCTCTCTAAAGAGACTCGGGATACTCTGAGCGAAGCTCCCATGCAAGCTGAAACCTGTTTAGCTCTTCTGAAGAAGCCAAAAGCAGAGCCAGTTTCTTGCCTCCATTGGCATAGTGTGTTGGAGTTAATTCCAAACATAACTTTTACACAAGACGACATGTTGATGGAAGATAACAGGCATGACCGTCCTCTCTACTATACAGGATATGTCAATTCAATGAAAGTCGATCGTATTCTGATAGATCCAGGGTCTGCTCTCAGCATTATGCCCAAGACAATGTTGGATGCACTGAAAATCCCAGTGCATAGTCTCTCTAGTACAATCACCACCATCCTTGGGTTCAATCAGGGAAGGAGTGAGCCTCTGGGCAAGATTCGTCTAAAACTCCAAATAGGCAATCTTCGCACAAAGGTTACCTTCTACATCATTGACAATCATGGTTGTTCCTACAATGCTTTGCTGGGAAGACCATTCCTGCACGAGCATAACATTGTCCTTTCGACTCTCCATCAATGTTTTAAATATGTGGATGACAATGGAGAGGTACAGAAGGAGGTTGCTGATCTCTATCCTTTTAAAGGCGTCGAAGAATATTGCAACGATGCTCATATGTACAAGGATGAGTTCATGAAAGTTGTTCTGTCTTTGGATACTGAAGAAGAGCAAGAAACAGTGCCTAATGACACCCTCATCATTCCTGTCAAAGGGCGTGTTTCTCGTCCTCAATCCTCCAAGCCACTGGCTATTCACTTGCCAGTTCAAAAGCAATCAAGTGATGATCAGGATCAAAGGAAGCTCACCTCTTCTGAGCCGCTTGTTATTGACTTACGTCGTAACAAGGACAAAAAGCAGCTCACTTCTTCTGAGCCACTTGTTATAGATCTATCTCATAATAAGGAGAAAAGGGAGCTCACCTCCTCTAAGCCACTTGTTATCGACCTCCATCGTAACAAAGCTAATCCTCCTCCACGTTCTTCTTCTCCCCCTCTTGTAATCAATATGACTAAGCCTGCTAAGGCTAGAAGTCCTGCTGTAAATACCAATGTACAAATCAATGAAAAAGCATCTACTTTCCAGTATACTGATGTCATTTATCATACTAAATGCTACTTGGATATGTTAGGTAGCTTTCAGTCATTTACAATGGGAGTTGTGCAATCTCTTCAAACTAAATTTTTATTTGAACACCCAAAGGATTCATATCGTATTGTTCCTGCTCGCAAGAAAGGCGAAAGTCCAATACTTTTTAGTAAAGGACCGGAACAACAATTCAGCTTTACGGATGATAGCAAAGTTAACGACACGGGGCATCTTCAACTCCGTCGTTACAGTCAACAATCAAAAGACACCATCCGAAAGATGGGTTACGACTTCAAGAGCGGCCTCAACTACGGTAAAGGTAGAAAGACTCCTCTCCGTACGGCTATTCCAAAAGACAAGTCAGATATGTACTATAGCAGGACTAAAAGAGGTCTCGGATATGCTTCTCCTCCGATGTTATCCCCAGCAGGCTCTGAATCTGATAGCGATGAGCGTTCTTACTCTTCTGATTCCAGATCATGGGACTCTGACACTAGCATTGGTCAAGTTCATCGGTTAACTGTATCTTCTAATATGGTCTTTGTTGAACTTCCAGAAGGCTATGACGAGGATATTAAAGAAAGTTCTGAAACAGATCCTTGGGCTCAACGAATGGATACCCAATGGGAACTCCGATTCGAACAAAGAGAACCTCCTACCGAAGATCAATTGGTTCAAATTGATGTAGGAGAGAGCGGGTCACCTCGTCCAATATTCATCAGCAAGAACCTATCAGAGACAGATAAACAAGAATTAATTCTTTTGATTAAAGAATACATTGATGTCTTTGCCTAGAGTTACGAAGACAAGCCAGGACTGGATCCTAAAGTCGCTACTCACAAATTGAACATTCTGCCGAATGCAAAATCGGTCAAACAACAACAGCGACATTTCAAGCCAGAAATGATGGATGCAATCGACGATGAAGTCAAAAAGCTCATAGCTTGCGGCTTTATCAGAGAAGAGCAGCATCCTGATTGGGTAGCCAATGTCATCCCAGTTCTAAATAAAACTGGCAAAGTTCAAATTTGCATCGACTTTCGAGATCTTAATAAAGCATGTCTAAAAGATGAATTTCCTCTCCCTATCACTGACGTCATGATTGACAACACCTGTGGGTTCGAAAGAATATCTTTTATGGACGGATTCTCCGGATATAATCAGATTCGGATGAATCCTGAAGATGAAAAACATACTTCTTTCCGCACTCCTCGCGGAGTCTATTGCTACACTGTCATGCCATTTGGTCTCAAGAACGCTGGTGCAACATACCAACGAGCTATGAGTACCATATTTCGAGATCATCTGCGCAAGACTGTCGAATGCTACGTCGACGATATTGCTGTCAAAAGTCGTCTAAAGGAAGATCACATCCAAGACTTGAGAACCATCTTCAATCTCATGCGCCAACATCAACTCAAAATGAATCCCACCAAGTCATTCTTGGGTGTCTCTAGTGGCAAATTTCTCGGCTTCGTTATTACCTCTAAGGGTATACACGTGGATCCCGAGAAGATCAAAGCCATTCAAGAGATGCGTCCTCCACGCAACCTAAAAGAGCTACGAGGATTCCAAGGTCGACTTGCGTACATCAGGAGATTTATTTTGAATCTATCTGGACGCTGCAGACCGTTCACTCAACTCATGAAGAAGGGTGTATCTTTCATTTGGACCGAAGAATGTCAACGAGTATTTGACGACATCAAGCGGTATCTCATGAATCCACCGATCTTGGTACCACCAATCTCTGGCATACCATTCTTAATGAATGTCCGTGCTATGGATCATTCATTGGGTGCTTTACTTGCCCAAAAGAATAAAGAAGGCCATAAACAAGCCATCTACTATCTCAGTCGTACTATGATTGGTGCTGAACACCGTTATAGTCTGGTCGAAAAAGAATGCCTAGCTCTCATGTTTGCTGTTCAAAAGACTCGACATTACATCATTGGCCAAACTATTCATGTCATATCACGAGTTAATCCTCTTCGGGTACTCATGAAGAAGCCTAGCACACTTAATTCTCGGCTGGCTACATGGGCCATTCGGCTAGCCCAATATGACATGGTATTTGTTCTTCAAAAGTCTGTCAAAGGTCAAGCACTGGCAGATTTCTTAGCGGCTCATCCTGTGCCTAAACGTCTAAACTCTATGGTAAAATTTCAGACGAGACATTGGAATCTAATACAGTCTCCGAAGAATTTCCTACTTGGCGTCTATTCTTTGACGGAGCATCCAGGATTGGACCCAATGGTGCCATTGTAGCAGGAGTCGGAGTTGTTCTCGTCTCTCCAGATGGGTCAGCTATTCAAAGAGCCTACTCCTTAGATGAGCCTTGCTCCAACAACGTGGCAGAGTACAATGCTCTACTCATTGGCCTCCAGCTAGCCAAACAACTCGACATTGAGTATCTTGAAATCTATGGCGATTCCAAGTTGGTTGTTAATCAAGTTAGAGGATCCTATGAAGTTCGCCATCAAGATCTAGTGCCTTACTTTGAAGTGGCAATCAACATGGCTACATCATTCAAAGCCTTCTTCATTGAATATGTACGCCGAGCTTGCAATACTGAGGCAGATGCTTTGACCAATCTTGCAGCATTCCTAGCCATCCCTATCAGAAGACAACAGGTGGTGGTCATCTCTAATCGAGAATTATTATGTATCAAAAACAATCATAATATTGAGTTCAGTAATCTTACTGAAGTCAATATTATCAGTGAAGATTGGAGAACTCCTTTCATCGACTTCGTAGTTCATGACATACTCCCGGAAGATCCCAAAGAAGCTACGAGTATTCGTCGAAGGTCTCTGCGATTCTATTACAATCAGACCACCAAAACTCTCTACCGGCGGACTTATGATAGCTTACTCTTGCGCTGTCTTGCTGGTGATGAAGCAAAACAAGTACTGCGTGAAGCCCACGACGGTGTCTGTGGAGCACATCAACCCGGTCCTAAGCTACAGGATCACATCCGACGCATGGGTTACTACTGGCCCTCTATGGTATCTGATGCCATCGATTATGCAAGGAAATATCGAGCTTGTCAAATCCATGCAGATTTTATCCATCAACCTTCAGAATTTCTACATCCGACGGCTGCTTCCTGGCCTTTTGAAGCTTGGGACATGGACATCATAGGTCCCATCAATCCTCCTTCTTCTAGAGGACATCGGTTCATACTGGCAATAACCGATTACTTCTCCAAATGGGCTGAAGCTATACCTTTGGCTGAAGTTAAGACTAGCAGCATCATCAACTTTGTCAAACACCATGTCATCTATCGATTCGGTATACCTCGACGAATCATCCATGACAACGGACCATAATTCATCAGCCAGAAGTTTACAAGATTCTGCGATGATCATAGGATTGACAACGTCGCTTCGACAGCCTACAATTCTGATGCTAATGGATTAGCTGAAGCTTTCAACAAAACCAACATTAAGCTCCTCAAGAAGTTTGTATCCACTAACAAACGAAATTAGAGCGAAAAGCTTGGTGAATGTCTTTGGGCCTATCGAACTACAGTCCGCAAACCCACAGGCTTTACACCTTTCTCTCTGGTGTACGGTTGTGAAGCTATTCTTCCTCTGGAACTTCAAATTTCTTCTTTAAGGATTGCTATTGCTAACGAGCTTACTACAGAGAACAACGATATTCTTCGACTTCAAGAATTAGAAGCGCTCGATGAGAAGCGGCTATTAGCTCAACAGCATATTGAGCTATATCAAGCCCGCATATCGAAGACTTTCAACCGCAAAGTTAAAGTCAGAGCCTTTCAGCAAGGAGAACTTGTTCTAACAGTAAGACGTCCTATGACTATGACTCACTCGAGCAAAGGCAAGTTCGATGCAAAGTGGGAAGGACCTTACGTTGTCAGCAAAGTCTTTTCAAATGGAGCATATCAACTTGCAGAATTAGATGGTCGAGTTGCAATAATGCCTATCAATGGCAAATTCCTCAAGAAATACTATGTATAAATGTAACAAAAATTTATATAAATATGATCAGACAATTCATAAATAAAGTTTGATTTTTATTTCATCATAAGTGATGTTACATGATATCAAGGAAGATCATTGTCATCCTTCTCAACATTAGGACGCGGACCACTGCCGTCCTTATCAAAGACATAATCAACAAAAGAACTGAGGACTTCTTTGCTCGAACCGACCAGGAACTTGCAAGCAGCCATCCTCATGGCCTTTTCCTCTTCAGTCTTTCCTGGTTTAAACAGAAAGTCTAGGATATCTTACGGTGGTTTGGGTGCAGACGAACCTTCGCCTGCCTCTGCCTGCTTTGGCTGGACCAGTTCGGCCGGATGTTCTTCAATGCCCGCTTCAACCTTTGAGGTGACTTCGACCTTCTTGGATGCATCTCCGGACGACATCTTTATGTTAAAAAGTGGAAATGATCATCCCTTCCAGATTTCTGTTCTATTCATAGGCAGAGATTCTCAAGACAACGAAACGACACAATCATCTGACGGTTCACCCATTCATTATCATTCATTAATATCAGACGGTTCATCCGTTCATTATCATCATCTGACGGTTCGCCCATTCATTCACTTTCATTCGACGGTTTGCCCGTTCATTCATTATCATCTGACGGTTCATCCGTTCATTCACATTTATCCGACGGTTCGCCCGTTCATTTATTATCACCAACTGACGGTTCATCCGTTCATTATCATCATCCGACGGTTCACCCTTTCATACGACGGTTTATCCGTTCACTACATTCATCTGACGGTTCACCCGTTCATTTAATTCATTTGGCGGTCCATCCGTTCATCCCGACGATTCATTTTGTTCGTTTATTTTATTCATACCTTTTTGACGATTTATTTTCGTTCATTATCCATATCAGCAACTTATCATCCTTGATTAAGTTATCTATTGAAATAATAATATTCGACAAATTATATTCTACCACGTCCACATTACCTCTGAGCAGATATAATGAATATAATTATTTTCTATAAAATTATCAAGAAATATATCATGTCCTGCACCTCTGAATATATTTTCTATCGCTATTATTTATATCTGAATAAGATATGCAAGAAATAATAGAGCCATAACAAAATATCTTTTATTGATCAAAATTTAAGACATTACATAGCATAAAGAAAGACAAGAAGATACAAGATGTTCTTTCTACTGAGACGGAGGCATCATCAGATTAGCAATCTGTTGTTTCAAAATCTACAACCGTTCTTCGTGAGATGCCATCACTCTCCTCCTGGCCTCTTCCATCCCAGATTCTTTATTAAAAATGGGCATGGATACCATTCGGCGAGTGATTTCAGCATCATGAGTTGCTACATACTCGTTTCTTTCCTGAGTTAGAGCATCAATTTGTCGGACCGTAGTCTGATGCTCTGTAACTTCATTTTCCAGTTCCTCTTGGAGACGAGCAATCTCCACTTTCAGCCCAACAATCCTTCTCTCTCTTCTCTCAGCAGTTGAGATCACCGATTCCAACTTGGAATTATATTCAGCGGATTTAGTAGTATAGGTGTCCAAGAGGTTCTGGAGATTCACTCTTTCAATTGCAGCTGCCTGAGCCATTTGTTCAAACTCTGCCTGCACCAAAGGTTTCACTTCCCCTTTGTTGAGATCTTTATAGTTCTTTATGGAGATTTCCAGCTCATTCAATATATGGTCAAGGAAAGTGGCCTGAGCCTCATCACCTTGCTCCCGGATGGCCTTCACCAAGAAAGAGGTCGGACCTCTAACCATGTAAAAATCATCGTCTTCTTTGTCCATTATTCTATTGATCAGAGGTCCCAAGGACTCGAAGAAGCATTTGGTGAATGATTGGATGACAAGCTGATTAATCGCCAGAGCACTAGGAGTCGCAGCTACTCCTGTTGATGATGAGGCAGCAGAACGCTCAATTTCTTGTATCTGAACAGCAGGCTCTTTGAATAAGGGAACCAAAGTGGAGCTGGTTGCTCCTCTTGGCTGTTCCTCTACAAAATCAAATACTGTCACTTTGCCTGTCATTGGCTATTGATAAAGAGAATCAAAAGTGAAAACAGTCTTACTATGGGTGGATCCAGCAATAAGCCTATCATCTGCAGGAACAGACTTTAGCTGAGCAGAAGTAGCTTCAGACGCCACGGCCTGACTACTTCCTGCTTCAGAGCCACAAGATAAATGGCGGCTACTACTGGCAATTATCGTTGCCAGTACTATGTCCATGCATGTTGGAGGAGCAGAAGAGGATCCAGGTTCTGTATGGATAAAAGTAACGATGTTAGCTATCAAGTTATTTATTAAAAGAAGATCGCTAATTTCATTACAATACCTTCGGGAGCAGCAAATGGAGTTTCCTCCAAATCCACCTCTTCATCGGCAATCTTTTCCGGAGATCTCGGTACCTCAGCCTCCTTTTCAGGAGTCAGGGTGTCTCGAGGGGATTTCTGGATCTCAACATTCTCTTCCGGATTTTGTGTCTCATCAGCAGCTTCTGATGAGGTGCTCTCCTTGTTCTCGCTGTCCTCGGGAGCCTCTTCACTAGCAGCATCAGCGGTGTGATCAGCTTCTTCTTGATAACCGAAGTCACAGCCATATAAAGCTTCGATCATCAAACGATCTTCTTCCACAAGGGTTGCTCCCGGTATGGCAGAAAGATGAGTTTCTGCTGCTGTTGGCAATGGAGATTGCAAAGGTTCATGCTCTGTTTCTGCAATATTTTCTCTAGGATCTATGGCCTCATCTCTCCGGTCGATCTCTTCTCTCTTCTCAATATCCTTCCTCTGTTCTGGGCTAGGAGTTTTATGTCCAGCCTCGGAAACAGGAGTTGGAGATGGCATAGTGAGCCCAGCTACAGCGTTCGCTACTACTGAAGACAAAGTTTGTCTAGGAGGAGAGACTGTTTAATCTCTTCTGCGGACCAACCTTTTCTTTTTATGCAGAGGTCTCTCAGGACTCTCTACGTTTATTGCCTCGACTTGTTTTTGAATAGAGGTCGGTGTGGCAGCTTCTTCCTGCTGAATTATCTCGGCCAGCTGCCGAGATTCAGATCTGGTAGTAATCTTTTCTGAAGAATGATCCAAGATCAGTTTCTTCTTCGCAGCTGGGACGGAAGGCTCCTCTCTCCTTCTCTTCTTGGCCGGAGATTTAGTAACCTTCAAAGAAACACGCAATGGCGCGTTAATCTCTTCAGGGAACATAGCATCCCTCGAAACTTCTAAGGGTGCATCCACTGGCTCATGCACCTCATCATTACCTGGAAGTGACATGATGACTCCTCCCTTCTTCAATCTCGTTGCCGACGCGAAGCTATCCGATTGCGCAACTTGATTTTAAATTTTGAAATTTAAAGTATTTCGAAACTTTGAATAAATTCAACTTTCAAAAACTTTGAAGGGGGTCTTGTAGGTCCTAAAAAATCAAGTTGCACCTATCAACAAAGTCAGAAAATCAAGAAATACAACTTTTAAATGAACTGCACAGACATCAAATTGTGCATCATTCCGATTGCGCACACCGGACTGCGCACACTTTCAACTGCGCAGGCTGACGTGGCAATATCATCATTATCTGACAAAATCAAATCTTTCTGACAGCTGACAGCACAAAAAATGAGGAGACTGTTCGTTTATTACGCCGTACAGCGCTCGAGGACAGCTGTACATGCAGCGCAATCCAGTACTTGCACAATCCAGTGCTTGTGCAATCCAGTATCTGCGTAATCCATTTCGGCGCAATCCGAAGTCAGCGCAATTCATGTGGCGCACTTCATCCTGAAAATTGACAAAAGTATATGTGACATTCATGCCATTAATTCCTTACTACGTGGCAATCGTCTATGCACGATCATGCACATTTCAATCAAATGATGCCATGTGTCCAAGACAGTTGGCCCACGACCAGACAACTGCCTGCGCAGTCTGATGCTGCACAATCCAGTTCTTGCGCAATCCAACTTGCGCCATCCAGAATAACTAAAAATTAGTTATTTCCCGAATTCTATAAATAGAGTTTCAAGTCTTCATTCAAGGGGATCAGATAGAGAGATCAGAAATAAAGTTCAAAAATACCAGAGAGTTCAGGAGTTCTTGCCCAAGTGCTGCTGCATTCTTCCGAGGCTTTTGTCTTCAACTTTCGAGGCTTTTGCCTTCAACTTCAGAGGCTACCGTCTTCAAAGTTCACATCGTCCAAAGGATAAAGCAATCATCTTCTAGATTGGATTCCTACATTTGTACTTTTCTAGAATTCTTGTTATCTTTACAAAGTTTGTATCAATAAACTTTCATACTTTTGTTTTTGCAAACAGTTATTCCTCCAAATGGTTACCTTATCTTTTTCTTAACCATATCGTTGAGAAGAAGACCAAAGATCATGACTCCTGCAACCAAACTTTCTTTAAACCTCTTAGCAACAGTGAAGTGATAAAGCTGATGGAAGAAAATAAGAGAATGGATATCAGAGTTACTGATAAACACCAATATCCTCCGCTCAAGCCCAGAGATTTTGTTGAAAGTTTTATAAGAATGGGCTACAGGTCCATGTCTAAAGAAGCTCAGCTGGCAGGATTTTTGACATACTGGCTCCGCCAATTTGTTGTACCTGGGACAAGCGTCGTGGACCGCTTCCACCGTGGCGTACTCTTCGCTGCCGTCCGGTTAGTCTTCGGCTACCGGATGGATTTGCTATCAGCGATGACCTGTAGACTAAATGCAGGTCTTCGTCTGTATGTCGACTTAATGATCAAGTGGAAGGGTGAGAAAGGGAACTTCCCAAGACTAGAGTTGCCCTACACTTATCTATTCGGATGGTTGCTTCTGCATCATCCATCTCTGATGAACCCCGACATGGGGGCAGTTAGCGGCAGCTTTCTGCGTAGATTCTCCCGAAGCAAGTGGGTGTACGTTAGTCTGAAGGACTGCAGACGTGCCCTCAACCTTGGCAAGGGATGGAACTTTTATAACTTCGCTCCTCCAGCTGGTTACGAGTTCATGGCGACAAATATGGTTGATCTGGGGAGGCAGCCACTGGGCCGAGCAGCTTTTGACTGGCTGAAGGTGATTAGACCATCACATTTGGTATACAGATTTGAAGAGGAATGCTACCTTGAACCATATCTGCCTAGTCGCTTCGCTCGTCAATTTGGTTATGACCAATTCCATGTGGGCAACGCCATAACTTGCCTACAAGGAAAGGGGTACCTAATTGATGGTGCGAGGGCATGGGCCTACTACATTGCTCGAGACACTAGGACAGTGTTTTCGATGCCCAATAAGAATGATAATGGCCCAAGAATGCTATACATATATTCATTGTTCTACACAGCTGCCAATACATTTGCTGAGAACTTTAGTCTTATTGATAGCTTCGCAACAGCGACACGTCTGAAGAAAGGGGCCACTGCTACATTAGCTCCTGCAAATGACGAATAACATGAACCGATAGATGATCCATTAGAAGCTTCCAGAGAAGTAAATTTCCCTGAGGAAGTAAATCAACCACTGAGAATTTCTCTGAAAGTGGTTAAGTCTCCGGCCAAGGAGAAAAAAAAGAAGGAGAGAAGAACCTTCTTCTCCAGTCGCGAAGAAGAAGTTGATCTTGGAACCATCATCAGAAAAGTCACTACTAGATCACAATCCCGACAATTGGCTGAATCAACCCGAGAAGAAGCAGCTACGCCGACCTCTATTCAGAAACTGGTCGAGGTAGTAAATGTAGAGAGTCCTGAGAGGCCTCTGCATAGAAAGAAACTAGCCCACAGAAGAAGAAAAATAATGGTCTCTCCTCCAAGGCAAATATTGTCTTCGGTGGTAGTAAATGCTGCAGCGGAAATTACTATGTCATCTCCTACTCCCGCCTCTGAGCTTAGTCCAGAGCAGAGAGAGGAAACTGAATAAAGAGAGGATGCGGCAGAGCCCAGAGAAGAAATTAAGCAGAGAGAAGAGGTTGCAGAGCCCAGAGAAGAGTAAGCTGTACGATCTCCTTCACCAGCGGCAGTAACGACTCATCTTCCTGTTACACCGGGAACAGCCCGCGAGGAGGAAGATCGTCTAATGATCGAGGCATTAAATGATTGTGACTTCGGTTATCAAGAAGATGCTGATCATGCCACTGCAAATGCTAGCGAAGAAGCTCCTGAGGATAGTGAAAGCGAGGAGAGCACATCCTCAGAGGCTGTTGATGAGACACAAAATCCTGAATAGGACATTGAGGTCCAGACATCTCCCAAAGCTGTTGATGACACCCTGAATCCTAAAAAAGAATGCTGAGGTGCCGGTATCGCCAGAGAAGATTGCAGATGAAGAAGTGGCTTTGGAAGAAACTCCTACTATTGATCCCAAAGGTATAGAATGAAATTAGCAATCTTCTTTTAATAGATAGCTTGATAGCTGACATTTTATTCTTATCCATACAGAACTCGGATCTTCTCCAGCTCCTCCAGCGTGCACAGATATAGTGCTTGCAACGATGATAGCTAGTAGTAGTCGTCATTTATCATGTTGCTCTGAGGCAGGAAGTATCCAGGCAGTAATGTCTGAAGCTACATCTACTAAACTGGAATCTGTTCCAACAGATGACATGCCTGATATTGGACCAAGCCACGGTAAGATTACTTTCATCTTTAATCTTCTTTGACAGTAGCAAATGACAGGCAAAATGATAAAGTCTATCTGTTTTTGCAGGGGAACAACCGGGAGGAGCAACCAGCTCGACTTTAGCTCCTTTATTTAAAGAGCCCTCCGTCCAAGTGCAAGAGACTGAACGTCCCGCCGCTTCATCGTCAACAGGAGTAGCTGCTACTCCTGGTGCTTTGGCTACCAATCAGTTTGTCATTAAATCATTTACCAAGTTCTTCTTTGATTCATTGGGCCTTTAATAGATAGAGTGATGGAGAAGAAAGAAGCTGATTTCTCCACGGTTAGAGGTCCAACCTCTTACTTGGTAAATGCCATCCGTAATCAAGGAGACGAGGCTCAGGCTACTTTTTTTGATCACATATTAGATGAGCTGGAAACCTCAGTCAAGAGTTACAAAGAGCTGATTAAAGGAGAGGTAGAACTTTTAGTGTAAGCCGAATTTGAACGAATGTCTCAAGAAGCTGAAGTTGAGAGAGTCAACTTCCAAATTCTCTTGGATACTTTCACCATCAAATCTGCTGAATACAACTCCAAGGTGGAAACAGTGACCTCTGTTGCTGAAAGAAAAGAAAAGAAAATTGCTAAATTGAAAGTAGAGATTGCCCGTCTTCAGAAAGAACTGGAAGATGAGGTCATCCAACATCAAACTGCAATTCAACAGCTTGATGTTCTAACTCAAGAAAGGGATGAATATGCTGCGGCTCATAATGCTGAAATCACTCGCCGAATGGTAACTCTGCCAACCTTCAATGAAACATCTGGGATGGAAGAAGCCAGGAAGAGAGTGATGGAATCTCGTGAAGAGCGTCTACAAATTCTGAAGCAACAGATTGCCAATCTGATGACACCTCCAGCTTAGTATAAAAATATCTTGTATCTTCTTGTTTTGCAATATGAATCTTTGTAATGTCTTGAATTTTGATCAATAAAAGACAACTTTTTGTGGTTCTATTATTTATTGCATATATTATTCAGATATAAATAATAGAGATAGAAAATATATTCAGAGGTGCAAGACATGATATATTTTTTGATTCTGGAAAATAATCATATTCAATTATATCTGCTCAGAGGTAATATGGACGTAGAAAATATAATTTATTGAATATCATTATTTCAATAGACAACTTAATCAAAGATGACAAGTTGCTGATAAGAACGAACTGGATGATTCGTCAAAATGTGAGAACAAAATGAATCGTCGGGATGAATGTAATGAACGGACAGGCCGTCAAATGATGAATGGGTGAACCGTCAAGTGGATGTATGAACGGACGAACCTTCGAATGATGAACAGGCAAACCGTCAAGTGGATGTGTGAACGGATGAACCGTCGAATGATGAACGGGCGAACCGTCGAATGAATATAATGAATGAACGGGTAAACTGTCGGATAATTATGGATGGAATGAACGGGTAAATCGTCGGATAGATGTGTGAGCGAATGAACCGTCAAAGGAAATGAATGTAATGAACAGACAAACCGTCAAATGATGGACTGGTGAACCGTTGGATGAATGTGTCGCTTCATAGTCTTACGACGCTCTGTCTATAAATAGAACAGAAAATCAGATAAAATGGTCACGTTCACTTTTCAACATAAAGATGTCGTCTGGAGATGCATCTAGGAAGGCTGAGATCGTCTCGAATGTGGAAGCGGGGACTGAAGAACATCCAGTTGAGCCAATTCAATGAAAGCAGATGGCAGCGGGCGAAGGTTCATCCGCTCCTAAACCGCCAAAGGACATCTTGGACTTCCTTCTCGAACCAGGGAAGACCGAAGAAGAAGAAGAGGCTATGAGAATGGCTGCTTGCAAGTTCCTGGTGGGTTCCAGCAAGAATGTTCTCGACTCTTTTGCTGATCATATCTTTGATAAGGATGGCAGTGGTCCGCATTCCAATTTTGAGAAGGATGATAGTGACCTTCCTTGATATTATGTACTATCATTCAAGATGAAATAAAATTGAATTTTATTTATGAACTTGTCTGATAATTACAATCACTGTCTGTTACATTTACACATAATATTTCTTGAGAAATTTGCCATTTATGGGCATCATGGCAACTCGACCGTCTAGCTCTATGAGTTAATAGGCTCCATTTGAGAAGACTTTGCTTACAACATATGGACCTTCCCACTTCGCATCGAACTTGCCTTTGCTTGAGTGAGTCATTGTCATAGGACGTCTGACAGTTAGAATGGGCTCTCCTTTCTGAAAGGCTCTGTCACGACCCGTTCCCGAATAACCGGATACGAGTCGGACACGCCCAGCCTTTTTTATTAGAATAACAAAGTAAGCTGTACCATTCTAGGGAAACTAACCAGATAATATGAATATGAAATGAAATCACAGCATCTATATAAATGTGTCCCAACCAGAGTAAAGTACAATATCAGAATTATTACATTCCAGAATGATAGAAAGTCTACTAGTCTCAAATACATGAAAAGATAATAGGAAATACTAAGAAGCTCTAGGCTTCTGCAGCCTCTAGGTCACAAGCAGCTCCAGCTGGCTCAACAGGGAAATCAGTATCCTGTCCATAGTAGGTGTCACACAAGGCCTCCATCTCACCTGCAACATATCCTATTCAGGAGTGGAGCAAAGTACAGTTCTAGGTAATGAACAATAACATCATGATATGGAAAGTAAATATTGAAAGAACAAGAAGAACAAGATATGTAAAGAAAAGAAAAGAACATGAACTACTGCTATAAAGATACAGGAAAGATCATGACTATGTAAAGATACAGGAAAGATCACGACTATAGCTAATATCAAGATCAGGATCATAGGAAACTAATGTAAGAACAAAATCCTGAACATGTGTGTAATATATTTGAAATACTACTATGATATGTGACCGGCTTAGGTAAGACCATGAAAGAGCATGAAAAGATCCTGAAAGATCATATAAGGTACGGCTTAGGACCCGCGTGCACTGTGCGAGGCCTAAGCTAAAGATCATGAATAAGTATCCGGGTTTGGTCACATATCTAGAGTATTTCTCCACCCCAAGATACAAGTAAGATCATGAAAGAACAAGCTAGAAAAGATCATGAACGTGTCGCAGTGTGTCAGCAATAAAGAACAAGAAAAATGCACTGATCAAAGCCATAGAGTGTACTTGCCTTGCTCCAGGAAGGTACAAGTAGGTAAAAGAGCTGGATGATCTCCTGTCATGATAATGATGTGTACAAGTTGGTTAATACACAGCTAATTCTAATTGGTTTTATCAAGAGATTCTATTCACAAATTATTTCTAATTATAACCTTAATTCTAGGGTTCCTATAGAGTATCAAAATTATTCACTACATTCTATACTAGCAATAAAACCAAACACATGATTTAGTATTTAGACCAACAAAATTTAAGGTTTAAATCTATTATTAAGCCCTCATGAATACTTCTAGGTTAGAGTGAAACTACAAATCTTAATTAAGAATGAATGGAAGTTCTTAGAAGAAAGAGAATTTCTAAATTAAAACTAACAGTTTAATGGTCTTAACTTAAATAGGAACCCTGCCTATAATTCAATTCCTTGCTATCAGTCCACACAACTAAAGTCCATTTACACCCTCTAAACATCTTTTCAGTTTTGAACAGGAAGTTATTGCTTCCCAAGCAACATCCCCTGCTAACAAGTTGCACCATCTGAACTACACAAGGTTTCTTTCCTGGATTATGCAGGAAACATAACAAGGATCTCAGATTCTTGAGACACTCAAGTCTCTGAATTTATGAGACTCAAATCTCAGGTTTACTGAGACTCAACCTTAGACTTCATAAGATTTAATCTCAGACTTCCTGAGATTTCAATCTCAGACTTCCTGAGATTTAATCTCAGACTTCCTGAGATTTCCAATCCCAGACTTCCTGAGATTTACAATTGTCTCAGATTCTAAATTCTTCTTGGAATGTCAACCCAACACAAGACTGAACAAGGTCCCAGTCAATAAATCCTAAACTTATTGACATAAACATCAAGATAACCAAGAGTGATACAATCCTAGGGCTGTAAAACAACCAACCCTTGGTCTTAAGCTATCCTTTACTTACACCTGCTAAACTCTTAAATTCAACCATTAAATCAGTCTCTAACAAAGGTTAAAATACAACTACAGGCCCTCAGCTGTTAGCCTTATCAATTGTTCCATGGCAGGCCTGCTAACCCCAAAGTCAGTGCTACAAGTACCACATACCAGTTCAAAATCTTCAACCTTAACTGGAAAATTAGCTAAATCAAATAGCAGGAAAAATTACAGAACATAACTGCCCAACTAATCCCTTAACTCGATGCCAGCAAATTATAATACCTGCAACAGGAAACTACAATACAACAATGTAACAACTAACTGTTATCAATTCAGTGGTCCTCATGATCAACATTAAAATATACCACTTTGTGCTATCTCAGCCCTGGCTTCACTGAAGCAAACTTACTACTGTTCAGTCTATTTTGTTCAGCTATACTAAGGATCTAACCCTCCAAGCTAGGCTGTTACTACTATCAATCACCAATGCAACCTAGGTTACTGCCATATCCATGGATAGGTCAACTGTACTCTAGAACATGTTGAAATGTATTACCATATCAGCTAGAGTCAAGAAACTGATAGATTAAGATCAGTTCAAAATGGGTTTGATACCATTCAGCCTCTAGCAGGACAGTGAGATAAATCAGCTTGATAAACTGATACAAATCAGTTTAGAACAAACTTCTAGTGTAATATCATCCTTCTATATTAGTTCCTCTCAAAACAAAATATAGACACTCAACTATACTGTGAACAGGAATCCTACTAAATCATTCCTATATATATAAGTGCAATATCACCTTCTTCATAATACAATGTATCCTTAAATCCTTCATATCAGCTCAAAAAATTACCTGAGATGAACAATTTGTGAAGTGATGACTCGATCCAAATCTGGACACTACTTCCTCGTTCACTAATCTTCTTGAATCAAGATATAAATCCAAATCTGAAGAATAACACAGAGAGAAAATTTGAAGGACTTCAGATTCCAGTTAACAGTATCCTCACAATTTAGTTACCACTACTAACTTATGAGTTTCCCAGGTGTCTCAAGAGCTCAAGAACAATTCGATACTTACAGACACACACATTCAAACATAATTCATGTGAATCTAATACTTACAATTTGATTGGTAAAAATCTGAATCGTGAGGTAGGATGAACCCGATCCTCCACTGATCTGCAATTCCCAGTAGATCTTCAACTGAAGGATCCACTCATAAAAGGAACAAAGAAGGATCAATTGAATGATCGATCACACAATAGGACTCAATGCATTAATCTAACACAAGACTATACTTACAGTCGATGTGAAAGAATCAGATTGGAATGAATGACTGATCCTCTATAAATTGCTGAAAACTCACGATCCACACAATCATCCAGAGTATTTGCTCGATCCAAATGGTTTGGTTTATTGGACCAACTGCTTTAAGAGGAATCGGAAAGATCCAGAGCAGACGAATCAATTCGATTATTCCCAATCGAATTCCATGCAGGATCAAATTGGATCATGGAGGAAAACAACCAAACACATTGTGATCAGAATTCTCATACTAAGACCAAAATAATTTCCCATGACAATTGATGGTTGAACAATGATCTAAGATTGGTCTGTTCTACTCTCGATCGAGACCGATCGACCAGATCCAAAGTAGAACAGAACGATCCAGTCGTTTGTTCGATCATTCTCAAATTGTCAGAACAATCAAAGGGTCAAGAAGACAAAGAAGGCCAAGAAAATTTACCTACTAAACTTGCCTTGTCGATTCCAGTGGTTGATCCTCAAAAATTAATCTGCCATGGTCGATCTTCTCTTGGAATTGGTCGATCAGAGAGAAGAGCTCGGGAAAGAAGAATGAAACAAGAATTTCCTCAGGAAAATATTGCAGAAATGATGGAAGGAGAAGAGTGATTAAATAGGACGATAGCTTGATCCCTACGCAGAGAATTGGCACCAAAATAAAGTTCCAGCGCATGCTCTGCGTAGAGAAAAATTCGTTAGGATTTCAAATTTCCTAACCGTTCTCGTGAAGAAGAAAAAGAGTGAGCTGTACGAGCTCTGCTCCACAGTATTGGTTAAACAATTGGGCTAAAAATTGAACAGTTGGATTAATTACCAAGGTAATGGGCTGGGTTGAAAAAGAGATTAATTTATAAAAGCCCAAAGCTAAACTTAAATGGAATTAAAAGGAAATACTCTTCATGAATTAATAAAAAATTTCTAATTACAAAATAAAATATATTTAAGTAAATTTTAAAATATTAGAAAAGTGGAGTTACAAATCTCTCTTCCTTGAAAAAATTTTGTCTTCGAAATTCAGAAATACATCGAAATTGATTTACGAAAACACCTCAAATTTTTTTTATTGAAAATTTGAAAACTCAAGATACAATAGTACAATCAAGTAAACAATGCAGGGTAGCGCTCTCGCATCTCATCCTCGCGCTCCCATGTGGACTCTCCCGGAGAGTGATATTTCCACATGACGCGAACGAGAGGAATGGTCTGGTTTCGCAGACGCTTCTCTCTTCGGTCCAAGATCTCTACTGGTTGCTCCTCGTAAGTCAATCTCGGGCCCACCTCCAGCTCGGAATAGTCCACCACGTGGCTCGGGTCTGGAATGTATCGTCGAAGCTGGGACACGTGGAAAACATCATGCACTCCTTCCAGTCTAGCTGGAAGTGCTAGTCGATACGCCACCTCGCCAATCCGTGCCGTCACGTCAAAGGGTCCGATGAATCTCGGACTGAGCTTCCCGCCTCTGCCGAACCTGATGACGCCCCTAGTCGGTGAGATCTTCAGGAATACTCTGTCTCCAACCACGAACTCAAGTGTCCGTCTGCTGCTGTCCGCCCAGTGCTTCTGTCGATCCTGTACAACTCTGATACGCTCTCGGATTAGTCTGACTTTCTCAGCTGAGTCTACCACTATCTCTGGCCCAAGCAAAGCTCTCTCGCCAACGTCGTCACAAGATAGCGGCGTACGGCATTTCCGTCCATACAGTACCTCGAACGGGGTCATCTCGATGCTAGCCTGATAACTGTTGTTATAGGTAAACTCTACCAGGTGTAAATGGTCCTCCCACGAACCGCCGAAGTTGAGTGCGTAAACCCGCAGTATGTCCTCCAAGGTCTGAATGGTCCTCTCAGACTGTCCGTCCGTCTGTGGATGATAGGCTGTGCTGAACTTCAACTGTGATCCCAAGCTCTGCTGTAGAGTCCTCCAGAAGTGTGATGTGAAGCGGCTGTTTCGATCTGAAACAATGCTCACTAGCACTCCATGAATCTGCACGATCTGACGCATGTAGCGGTCTGCAAGCTTCTCGATCGACAGCCCAACCTTGAACGGAATAAAATGAGCGAACTTTGTCAATCTGTCCACGATCACCCAAATAGCGTCCTTGCCACTGGGAGTACGCGGTAATCCAGAGACGAAGTCCATAGTAATGTGCTCCCACTTCTATTCCGGAATAGGTAAAGGCTGGAGTAGTCCCGCTGGTCTCTGGCGCTCCACCTTGACTTGCTGACACACAGGCATCTGGAAACAAATCTGGCGACCTTTCCCTTCATCCCATACCACCAAACATACTCACGCAAATCCTTGTACATCTTGGTAGATCCAGGATGTATAGAATATTGTGACTGGTGGGCCTCCTGTATCACCTCCTCCCGTAAGTCCTTGGGCACACATAGCTGGCTCCCGTGCCTCAAGAATCCGTCCTCCGCAATGGTGAAGTCATCGACCAAACCCAACTCCACCCGGGCTCTGAGACATCGGAGCTCCTCATCAAGAAGCTGGGCCTCCTTGATCTTCTCTAGCAACCCCGACTGTATCTGCATGTGCATCATCTGTCCTCCATACCCTGGCAGAACAACCTCAATCCTAAGGCTTTCAAGATCCTCCAAGAGATGTCGGTCCATGGTGAGATACATAGCAATAGGATATCGACTGAGAGCATCTGCAACCACATTCGCCTTCCCAGGGTGGTACTGCAGACTGATATCAAAGTCCTTCATAAGCTTCAGCCATCTGCGCTGCCTCATATTCAGCTCCTTCTGAGTAAAGACATACTTCAGGCTTTTGTGGTCCGTAAAGATGTCCACTCTCTCTCCATATAGGTAATGTTTCCACAGTTTCAAGGCAAATATGACTGCTGCAAGCTCCAAGTCATGTGTAGGATAGTTCTTCTCATGGGGCCTCAACTGTCTAGAAGCATACGCTATAACCTTCTTGTTCTTCTCCAGCACACATCCCAAGCCTTTTCCTGAAGCATCGCTGTAGATGATGAACCCTCCTGATCCCGATGGCAAAGCTAGAACTGGTGCCGTCGTGAGTCTTCTCTTCAATTCTTCAAATGCTGCCTGGCAGGCGTCGCTCCAGATGAACTCCTCGTCCTTCCGTGTAAGCTTCGTCATAGGCGCTGCTATCCTGGAAAAGTCCTTCACGAACTTCCTGTAGTATCCTGCTAGACCCAGGAAACTAAGAATCTCTGCTACGGACTTGGGAGGTGCCCATGCTTCTACTGCCTCAATCTTCTTGGGATCCACAGAAATCCCCTCTCCGGTCACCACATGCCCTAGAAACTCCACTCTTTCCAAGAAAAACTCACATTTCGAGAGTTTCCCGTACAGCTTCTCCTTCCGCAGAATTTCCAAAATAATCCGCAGGTGCTCAACATCCTCCTCCTCCGTCTTGGAATAGATCAGAATGTCGTCAATAAAGACTACGACAAACTTATCCAAATACTTGTGGAAGACCTTATTCATCAGGTTCATAAACACAGCTGGGGCATTGGTGAGTCCGAACGGCATCACCAGGAACTCATATTGGCCGTATCGGGTGTTGAAGGCTGTCTTCGGAATATCCTGCTTCCGAACCTTCATCTGATTGTACCCCGACCGAAGATCAATCTTAGAAAAGACCTTCGCTCCACTAAACTGGTCAAACAGCTCATCAATCCATGGCAAAGGGTATCTATTCTTGATGGTGATGTTGTTGAGTGTACGGTAGTCAATGCACATCCTCACTGTCCCATCCTTTTTGGGCACGAAAAGTACCGGTGCTCCCCAGGGTGAAGCACTGGACCGAATAAATCCCTTGCCCTCAAGCTCATCAATCTGCGCCTTCAACTCCGCAGCTTCCTTCGGGTTGATCTTGTAACAGTACTGGGACTTCGGTGCTGATCCGGGCACTAGGTCGATGCTGAACTCCATATCTCGATCTGGCGGTAATCCTGGCAGCTCCTCGGGAAAGACGTCGAGATACTCTGCAATCAGCGGATGCGACAACTCCTGGTCTTCTGCAACTGCTCAGAAGTATACTCCCTCTGGCCTCTCTGCAACTCGTCTGCTGATCTCGAAAGGCGGAACTCCTGGCGGGCTGAAGATCACCTTCCCTTCATGGCAGTCTATTACGGCAAACTGCTCGCTCATCCAGTCGATGCCGAGGACTACGTCGAATCCAGGCAGTGGCATCACTAGAAGTCGAGCTCGAATCTCTCTCCCAGCAATAGTGATAGGGCATTCCACCATCTCATTTACTGGCATTGACCCCCCTCCTGTCATGATCTGACAGTTCCGCCTAGTGGGCTTGGGTGTAAAGCCGTGTCTATACAGAAACTCATATGATACAAAGCTATGGGTAGCTCCAGAATCAAACAATGCAATGGCAGGGAAAGAATGTAAGAATATGGAACCTGTGATCACATCTGGTACTGCTTCGTCCTCCTCAACTGCAGCCATGACGTAAGCACGTCCCTGCTGTGCTCCTCCTTTCTGCTGCTGCTGGTGCTGTGCAAACCTCTGCTGCTGGGGTAGTAGAGCTCCTCCTCTCTAGGGTGCAGCAGGCAATGCTCTGGGTGGTGCAGCCGGTGGTCCTCCAGCTCCTCGGGGTCCTCCTGCTAGTCTAGCTATAGCCTGAGCGCAGTCCCTCATCTGATGTGTATCTGATCCGCAAAAGAGGCAAAGTCCCAACCTCTTGCGGCACTCGTCGATATGATGACCGGGGCGATGGCAATAGGCACAAGGGGTCGCTAGCTGCTGCCTCTGATGCTGATGTGCTGGAGCTCTGGCCTGACGGTGATGCTGCTGCTGGTGCGGCCTCGTCTGGGTCTGAGTCTGAACCCTCTTCGCTGGTGCCTGGAAACTGCTGCTGCCCACATCCTGGTCCCTCTTCGGCTTGGGGTCCGCCTCCTTTTCCACAGCCTGAGCAATCTTTAGAATGCTCGCATACGTCGTCGCCTGACTGATCACCACCGCATGTCGCAGCTCTCTGGTGAGCCCCTTCTTGAATCTCCATGCTCTGTCCTCTGGCTCTCTAATCAGGTTCTCAGTAAACCTGCTGAGTCTGGTGAACTCCGAAGTGTACTGTGCGACCGTCATCGTCCCCTGCTGTAGCGCCTCGAACTGCATCCTCAACTCATCACGCTCCACCTCTGGAAAGAATTTCTCCTTGAACAGTGTTTTGAAAACTATCCAAGACACTCGGGGCTCCGCCAACTGGGGGTCCTCCCGATACCAAGCTCTGGCCAAGTCAAAGAGTCGCATGCTAGCCACTGACACCTTCTGGTCCTCTGGAATGTTCGCCATGGTCAAAGTCCTCTCTGTATTTTCCAGCCATTCATCTGCATAGATGATCCCCTCGTCGCCCCAGAAGTCCATCGGGCAAAGATTCTGGTACTCCTTGGCTGTCCCTGGCCTCGGTCCTCGCGGTGCTGGAGGTGCTACTGGTGCTGGTGCTGCCGGCTCTCTGGTCCTCAGCGCGTCGACGACAGTCGCTCTGAACTGCATGGCCTGCTGGTTCTGGGTCTCGCGGAACTGAGCAGCCTGGTGGTTCTGGGCCTCCATAAATTGCTGAAACATCGCCATCACCTGAGTGCCGTCAAACATCATAGTCGGCAGCAGTGCTGGAAAGATAGGAGGCGCTGGCGGAAGCGGATCTGCCTGAACATCTGGTGCGGCCTGCTCCGAGCCGCCTGCAACTCCAGAACTGCCTGCAACTCCAGACTGGTCTGCGGTCTTCCTCGTGGCGACCATCCTGCATAAAAAGAAAACTTATTGAATGACAAACCCTAAAACCTAACAAACAATGTTTTTAATAATAATAAGCACCTGAAAAACTTGAATAACCTGATATACCCTTATTTCCCGATTTTCCTATGCTGTGATCAAGTTTCCCCAGTGTAATCAAGTCCCCCAATAGTACGCTAAGTCCTAGGTACCATTAGGAAGGACCAGCATGGGCCACCACTAAAAATATGTCACGACCCGTTCCCGAATAACCGGATTCGAGTCGGACACGCCTAGCCTTTGTTATTAGAATAACAAAGTAAGCTATACCATTCTAGGGAAACTAACCAGATAATATGAATATGAAATGAAATCATAGCATCTATATAAATGTGTCCCAACCAGAGTAAAGTACAATATCAGAATTATTACATTCCAGAATGATAGAAAGTCTACTAGTCTCAAATACATGAAAAGACAATAGGAAATACTAAGAAGCTCTAGGCTTTTGCAGCCTCTAGGTCACAAGCAGCTCCAGCTGGCTCAACAGGGAAATCAGTATCATGTCCATAGTAGGTGTCACACAAGGCCTCCATCTAACCTGCAACATATCCTATTCAGGAGCGGAGCAAAGTACAGTTCTAGGTAATGAACAATAACATCATGATATGGAAAGTAAATGCTGAAAGAACAAGAAGAACAAGATATGTAAAGAAAAGAAAAGAACATGAACTACTGCTATAAAGATACAGGAAAGATCATGACTATGTAAAGATACAGGAAAGATCACGACTATAGCTAATATCAAGATCAGGATCATAGGAAACTAATGTAAGAACAAAATCCTGAACATGTGTGTAATATATTTGAAATACTACTATGATATGTGATCGGCTTAGGTAAGACCATGAAAGAGCATGAAAAGATCCTGAAAGATCATATAAGGTACGGCTTAGGACCCGCGTGCACTGTGCGAGGCCTAAGCTAAAGATCATGAATAAGTATCCGGGTTTGGTCACATATCTAGAGTATTTTCCCACCCCAAGATACAAGTAAGATCATGAAAGAACAAGCTAGAAAAGATCATGAACGTGTCGCAGTGTGTCAGCAATAAAGAACAAGAAAAATGCACTGATCAAAACCATAGAGTGTACTTGCCTTGCTCCAGGAAGGTACAAGTAGGTAAAAGAGCTGGATGATCTCTTGTCATGATAATGATGTGTACAAGTTGGTTAATACACAGCTAATTCTAATTGGTTTAATCAAGAGATTCTATTCACAAATTATTTCTAATTATAACCTTAATTCTAGGGTTCCTATAGAGTATCAAAATTATTCACTACATTCTATACTAGCAATAAAACCAAACACATGATTTAGTATTTAGACCAACAAAATTTAAGGTTTAAATCTATTATTAAGCCCTCATGAATACTTCTAGGTTAGAGTGAAACTACAAATCTTAATTAAGAATGAATGGAAGTTCTTAGAAGAAAGGGAATTTCTAAATTAGAACTAACAGTTTAATGGTCTTAACTTAAATAGGAACCCTGCCTATAATTCAATTCCTTGCTATCAGTCCACACAACTAAAGTCCATTTACACCCTCTAAACATCTTTTCAGTTTTGAACAGGAAGTTATTGCTTCCCAAGCAACATCCCCTGCTAACAAGTTGCACCCTCTGAACTACACAAGGTTTCTTTCCTGGATTATGCAGGAAACATAACAAGGATCTCAGATTCTTGAGACACTCAAGTCTCTGAATTTATGAGACTCAAATCTCAGGTTTACTGAGACTCAACCTCAGACTTCATGAGATTTAATCTCAGACTTCCTGAGATTTCAATCTCAGACTTCCTGAGATTTAATCTCAGACTTCCTGAGATTTCCAATCCCAGACTTCCTGAGATTTACAATTGTCTCAGATTCTAAATTCTTCTTGGAATGTCAACCCAACACAAGACTGAACAAGGTCCCAGTCAATAAATCCTAAACTTATTGACATAAACATCAAGATAACCAAGAGTGATACAATCCTAGGGCTGTAAAACAACCAACCCTTGGTCTTAAGCTATCCTTTACTTACACCTGCTAAACTCTTAAATTCAACCATTAAATCAGTCTCTAACAAAGGTTAAAATACAACTACAGGCCCTCAGCTGTTAGCCTTATCAATTGTTCCATGGCAGGCCTGCTAACCCCAAAGTCAGTGCTACAAGTACCACATACCAGTTCAAAATCTTCAACCTTAACTGGAAAATTAGCTAAATCAAATAGCAGGAAAAATTACAGAACATAACTTGCCCAACTAATCCCTTAACTCGATGCCAGCAAATTATAATACCTGCAACAGGAAACTACAATACAACAATGTAACAACTAACTGTTATCAATTCAGTGGTCCTCATGATCAACATTAAAATATACCACTTTGTGCTATCTCAGCCCTGGCTTCACTGAAGCAAACTTACTACTGTTCAGTCCATTTTGTTCAGCTATACTAAGGATCTAACCCTCCAAGCTAGGCTGTTACTACTATCAATCACCAATGCAACCTAGGTTACTGCCATATCCATGGATAGGTCAACTGTACTCTAGAACATATTGAAATTTATTACCATATCAGCTAGAGTCAAGAAACTGATAGATTAAGATCAGTTCAAAATGGGTTTGATACCATTCAGCCTCTAGCAGGACAGTGAGATAAATCAGCTTGATAAACTGATACAAATCAGTTTATAACAAACTTCTAGTGTAATATCATCCTTCTATATTAGTTCCTCTCAAAACAAAATATAGACACTCAACTATACTGTGAACAGGAATCCTACTAAATCATTCCTATATATAAGTGCAATATCACCTTCTTCATAATACAATGTATCCTTAAATCCTTCATATCAGCTCAAGAAAAATTACCTGAGATGAACAATTTGTGAAGTGATGACTCGATCCAAATCTGGACACTACTTCCTCGTTCACTAATCTTCTTGAATCAAGATATAAATCCAAATCTGAAGAATAACATAGAGATAAAATTTGAAGGACTTCAGATTCCAGTTAACAGTATCCTCACAATTTAGTTACCACTACTAACTTATGAGTTTCCCATGTGTCTCAAGAGCTCAAGAACAATTCGATACTTACAGACACACACATTCAAACATAATTCATGTGAATCTAATACTTACAATTTGATTGGTAAAAATCTGAATCGTGAGGTAGGATGAACCCGATCCTCCACTGATCTGCAATTCCTAGTAGATCTTCAACTGAAGGATCCACTCATAAAAGGAACAAAGAAGGATCAATTGAATGATCGATCACACAATAGGACTCAATGCATTAATCTAACACAAGACTATACTTACAGTCGATGTGAAAGAATCAGATTGGAATGAATGACTGATCCTCTATAAATTGCTGAAAACTCACGATCCACACAATCATCCAGAGTATTTGCTCGATCCAAATGGTTTGGTTTATTGGACCAACTGCTTTAAGAGGAATCGGACAGATCCAGAGCAGGCGAATCAATTCGATTATTCCCAATCGAATTCCATGTAGGATCAAATTGGATCATGGAGGAAAACAACCAAACACATTGTGATCAGAATTCTCATACTAAGACCAAAATAATTTCCCATGACAATTGATGGTTGAACAATGATCTAAGATTGGTCTGTTCTACTCTCGATCGAGACCGATCGACCAGATCCAGAGTAGAACAGAACGATCCAGTCGTTGGTTCGATCATTCTCATATTGTCAGAACAATCAAAGGGTCAAGAAGACAAAGAAGGCCAAGAAAATTTACCTACTAAACTTGCCTTGTCGATTCCAGTGGTTGATCCTCGAAAATTAATCCGCCATGGTCGATCTTCCCTTGGAATTGGTCGATCAGAGAGAAGAGCTCGGGAAAGAAGAATGAAACGAGAATTTCCTCAGGAAAATGTTGCAGAAATGCTGGAAGGAGAAGAGTGATTAAATAGGACGATAGCTTGATCCCTACGCAGAGAATTGGCGCCAAAATAAAGTTCCAGCGCATGCTCTGCGTAGAGAAAAATTCGTTAGGATTTCAAATTTCCTAACCGTTCTCATGAAGAAGGAAAAGAGTGAGCTGTACCAGCTCTGCTCCACAGTATTGGTTAAACAATTGGGCTAAAAATTGAACAGTTGGATTAATTACCAAGGTAATGGGCTGGGCTGAAAAAGAGATTAATTTATAAAAGCCCAAAGCTAAACTTAAATGGAATTAAAAGGAAATACTCTTCATGAATTAATAAAAAATTTCTAATTACAAAATAAAATATATTTAAGTAAATTTTAAAATATTAGAAAAGTGGAGTTACAAATCTCTTCCCCTTGAAAAAATTTTGTCCTCGAAATTCAGAAATACATCGAAATTGATTTACGAAAACACCCCGAATTTCTTTTTATTGAAAATTTGAAAACTCAAGATACAATAGTACAATCAAGTAAACAATGCAGGGTAGCGCTCTCGCATCTCATCCTCGTGCTCCCATGTGGACTCTCCCGGAGAGTGATGTTTTCACATGACACGAACGAGAGGAATGGTCTGGTTCCGCAGACGCTTCTCTCTTCGGTCCTATGCAGGGTAGTGCTCTCGCATCTCATCCTTGCGTATTTGATGGCATCTGATACCATAGAGGGCCAGTAGTAACCCATACATCGGATACGATCCTGTAGCTTAGGATCGGGTTGATGTGCTCCGCAGACACCGTCGTGAGCTTCACGCAATACTTGCTTCGCTTCATCTCCAGGTAGACAGCGCAAGAGTAGGCCGTCATAAGTTCGCCGTTAGAGAGTTTTAGTGGTCTGATTGTAGTAGAATCGTAGAGATCGCCGACGAATACTCGTAGCCTCCTTGGGATCTTCAGGGAGTATGTCATGGACCACGAAGTCGATGAAAAGAGCTCTCCAATCTTCATTGATAACATTGACTTCAGTAAGATTACTGAACTCAATATTATGATTGTTTTCGACACAGAACAATTCTCGATTAGAGATGACCACCACCTGTTGTCTTTTGATAGGGATGGCTAAGACTGCTGTAAGATTGGCCAAAGCATCTGCCTCAGTATTGCAAGCTCGGCGTACATATTCGATGAAGAAGGCTTTGAATGATGTAGCCATGTTGATTGTCGCTTCATAGTAAGGCACTAGGTCTTGATGGCAAACTTCATAAGTCCCTCTAACCTGGTTAACAACAAGCTTGGAGTCACCATAGACTTCAAGATACTCAACGTCTAGTTGTTTAGCTAACTGAAGGCCGATGAGTAGAGCATTGTATTCTGCTACGTTATTGGAGCAAGGCTAATCTAGGGAGTATGCTCTTTGAATAGCTGACCCGTCTGGAGAAACAAGGACAACTCCAACTCCTGCGACAATGGCACCATTGGGTCCAATCCTGGATGCACCGTCAAAGAATAAACGCCAAGTAGGAAATTCTTCTGAAATCATATTTGATTCTAATGTTTCATCTGGAATTTTGTCGTAGAGTTTGGATGTTTCTGGCACAGGATAAGCTACTAAGAAATTTGCTAATGCTTGACCTTTGACAGACTTTTGAGGAACATATACCATATCATATTGGGCTAACAGAATGGCCCATGTAGCCAGCCGAGAATTGAGTGTGCTAGGCTTCTTCATCAGTACCGAAAGAGGATTAACTCGGGATATGACCTGAATAGTTTGACCAATAATGTAATGCCGAGTCTTCTGAATAGCAAACATAAGAACTAGGCATTCTTTTTCGACCGGACTATAACGGTGTTCAGCACCAATCATAGTACGACTGAGATAGTAGATAGCTTGTTCGTGGCCTTCTTTGTTCTTTTGGGCAAGCAAAGCACCCAATGAATGGTCCATAGCACGGACATACATTAAGAATGGTATGACAGAGATTGGTGGCACCAAGACTGGTAGATTCATGAGATATCGCTTTATGTCATCAAATGCTCGTTGACATTCTTCGGTCCAAACGAAAGATACACCCTTCTTCATGAGTTGAGTGAATGGTCTGCAGCGTCCAGACAAATTCGAAATGAATCTCCTGATGTACGCAAGTCGACCTTGGAATCCTCGTAGCTCTTTTAGGTTGCATAGAGGACACATCTCTGGAATGGCTTTGATCTTCTCGGGATCCACGTGTATACCCTCAGAGGTAATGACGAAGCCGAGAAATTTGCCACTAGAGACATCCAAAAATGACTTGGTGGGATTCATTTTGAGTTGATGTTGGCGCATGAGATTGAAGATAGTTCTCAAGTCTTGGATGTGATCTTCCCTTAGATGACTTTTGACAGCAATATCGTCGACACAGCATTCGACAGTCTTGCGCAGATGATCTCGAAAGATGGTACTCATGGCTCGTTGGTATGTTGCACCAGCGTTCTTGAGACCAAATGACATTACAGTATAGCAGTAGACTCCGCGAGAAGTGCGAAAAGAAGTATGTTTTTTGTCTTCTGGATTCATCCAAATCTGATTGTATCCGGAGAATCCGTCCATGAAAGATATTCTTTCGAACCCACAGGTGTTGTCAATCATGACGTCCGTGATAACAAGAGAAAATTCATCTTTTGGATATGCTTCATTAAGATCCCGAAAGTCGATACAGACTCGTACTTTGCCGGTTTTCTTTAGAACTGGGACAACATTAGCTACCCAATCGGGATGTTGTTCTTCTCGAATAAAGCCACAAGCGATAAGCTTATTGACTTCATCATCGATTGCGTCCATCATTTCTGGCTTGAAATGACGTTGTTGCTGTTTGACCGATTTTGCATTCGGCAAGATATTCAGTTTGTGAGCAGCAACTTTGGGATCTATACCTGGCATGTCTTCATAACTCCAGGCAAAGACATCAATATATTCTTTAATAAGAAGAATTAACTCTTGTTTATCTGCCTCTGGAAGGTTCTTGCTGATGAATATTGGACGAGGTGATCCGCTCTCTCCTACATCAACTTGAACTAATTGATCTTCAGTAGATGGTTCTCTTTGTTCGAATCAGAGTTCCTATTGGGTATCCATTCGTTGAGCCCAAGGATCTGTTTCAGGATTTTTTTCAATATCCTCGTCATAGCCTTCTGGAAGCTCGACGACGACCATGTTAGAAGATACAGTCAGTCGATGAACTTGACCGACGTTGGTGTCAGAATCCCATGATCTGGAATCAGAAGAGTTAGAACACTCCTCACTATCGGATTCAGAGCCTGCTGGAGATAATACTGGAGGAGAAGCATATCCGAGACCTCTTTTGGTCCTACTATAGTACATCGCTGACTTTCCTTTTGGAACAGCCGTACGGATATGAGTTTTTCTGCCCTTACCGTAGTTGAGGCCGCTCTTGAAGTCGTAACCCATCTTTCGGATGATGTATTTTGATTGTTGACTGTAACGACGGAGTTGAAGATGCCCCATGTCATTACTTTTGCTATCATCCGTATAGCTGAATTGTTGTTCTGGTCCTTTACTAAAAAGTATTGGACTTTCGCCTTTCTTACGAGCGGGAACAATACGATATGAATCCTTTGAGTGTTCAAATGAGACTTCTGTTTGAAGAGACTGTACAACTCCCATCGTAGATGACTGAAAGCTATCTAACATATCCAAATAGCACTTAGCATGATAAATCTTATCAGTATACTGGAAAGTAGATACTTTTTTATTGATTTGTATATTTGTATTTACAGCAGGACCTTTAGCCTTAGCAGGCTTGGTCAGATTGATTACAAGAGGGGGAGAAGAAGAACGTGGAGGAGGATTAACTTTGTTACGACGGAGGTCGATAACAAGCGGCTCAGAGGCGGTGAGCTTCCTTTTTTCCTTGTTATGAGATAAATCAATAACAAGTGGCTCAGAAGAGGTAAGCTCCCTTTTTTTTCTTGTTACGATGGAGGTCAATAACAAGCAGCTCAGAAGAGGTGAGCTTCCTTTGATCATGATCATCATTTGATTGCTTCTGGACTGACAAGTGAATAGCCAGTGGTTTGGAGGATTGAGGACGAGAAATACGCCCTTTGACAGGAATGATAAGGGTATTATTGGGAACTGTTTCTTGCTCTTCTTCAGTATCCAAAGACATGACAACCTTCATGAATTCGTCCTTATACATACGAGCATCGTTGCAGTATGCTTCGATGCCTTTGAAAGGATAGAGATCAGCAACCTCCTTTTGCACCTCTCCATTGTCATCGACATATTTGAAATATTGATGGAGAGTCGAAGGGATAATGTTATGCTCGTGCAAAAATGGTCTATCCAGAAAAGTATTGTAGGAACAACCATGATTATCAATGATGTAGAAGGTCACCTTTGTGCGAAGATTGCCTATTTGGAGTTTTAAGCGAATCTTGCCCAAAGGTTCACTCCTTCCCTGATTGAACCCGAGAATAGTGGTGATTGTACTGGAGAGGCTATGCACTGCGATCTTCAGTGCATCCAATATTGTCTTCGGCATGATACTGAGAGCAAACCCTGGATCTATCAGAATACGATCGACTTTCATCGAGTCGACGTATCCTGTATAGTAGAGAGGACGGTCGTGCCTGTTGTCCTCTATCAGCATGTCATCTTATGTGAAAGTTATGTTTGGAATTAACTCCAACACGCTATGACAATGGAGGCAAGAGACTGGCTCTGCTTTTGGTTTCTTCAGAAGGGCTAAACAGGTTTCAGCTTGCATGAGAGCCTTACTCAGAGTTTCCCGAGTCTCTTTAGAGAGACTGGCTCTACTTTTGGTTTCTTCAGAAGGACTAAACAGGTTTCAGCCTGCATGAGAGCCTTACTCAGAGTTTTCCGAGTCTCTTTAGAGAGGCGTAAGAGCTCGAAGATGGACAGCTGGGTCGGTGTATTGGCTAGTTGAGCCAAGATGTCAAAATTATAAGGCTTTTCAAGTCCAGAAGGAGATAACTTCTTCAAAGGTTTGTCGAAGCGGACTTATTGTTTGCCTTTGTCAGATACCGTCGGCTTGGGAGGAGTAGGCTCTACAACTGGTGAAGATGCAGTAGGAATATCCTCAGTAGAAGCAGGCTGTACTGGAGCAGGCTCAGAGGAAGAAGCAGGATTCTCTTGGGCTTCAGGGTTATTCTTTAGATAGTCTTTCCCTGATCTGGTGCCCAGCTGGATTTCTTCATCAACTATGGGGTCAAAAGACACCATATTGCAAATCTTTATCTTGCCCTTAGAGCGGTCTTTCTTCTTGGAGGAAGAGGAAAGTTCGAACTCCGAAGCAAGATCAGGATGGATCCACATAATCTCGCCATTATCAAGAGACAAGGGGACGAGACCTTCACTTTATGGAGGAGGGAGATTCTCGATCTCGAGAGTAGCTTTGGGGATAGGAATGACACCATGCTGCACCATCTGGGGCGGGAAGTCACCAAATTGAACTGAGACCATGTTTGCGGTAACAGTCTTCTCGTCTTGCTGCAGAGTGACAACATCGGCATTGACTAGTTTTTGGATTTTGCCTTTGAGCACATAACATGCTCGAGTGGGATGTCCGATGAACCTGTGATAGACACAGTATTTAGGATGATTAGTCTTACCGACTTCATCAGGTTTCTTTGGATCTGGAAGTTAGATTTTATTGCTTTTGATCAAGCAATCAAAGATGCTAGCAGTGTCATTCTCGTCAAAGGAATATTCTACTTTAGGACGAGGTTCTCTCGGTGGAGGTGCTGAAGGAGTAGAAGTGGACGTAGGAGGAGCTACGTTGACCGCCAGAGATTCTTTGTTCTTGTTCAAATTAATATTCAAAGTTTCTTTTCCTTTGTGGTTGTTCTGGCGATTGCTACCACCTAATGTCTGGTGTTTATCCCGGTCGGGGTTAGACATTTGCACCCCTAGCTGCTTGAATTTGTCAGCGCTAACTTCAGCTGCTTTAGCGTTGACAATGAAAGATGGCCAGTCTTGGAATTGACTAGATCCTGTCCACATGCTGATGATAGGCAAAAGATTTGCCTTGCAGGTATCTATGGTAACAGCATCCGGAGTTCCAGGAGGCATTTTCAAAGCTTTCCGGCGGAACCTTTCAATGAAACTCTCAGCAGTTTCATTGTGTCTTTGTTTGATTTTATTGAGGGCTGACATAGTCATGTCGTTGATCCCCTCGTAAAATCGTTCCAAGAAGATTTGCTTCAAGCCAGAGAAGGAGGTGATACAACCATTAGGTAAGCTTCTATACCAATCGTATGCTACGCCGGCTAAACAGCCAACGAATACTCTGGTAAGAAGAGCGTCATTTGGTTGAAGTTGGACAGTCATAACCTCAAAGTGGTTAATGAACTGACTGGGAGAAGTGCTGCCGTCAAACAGCGAGATGGTTGGGATCTTGTACTTCGGAGGAAATGGAACTTCTTTCCATTCAACTGGATAAGGTTGCTTGATCCCCAACCTTTGCAAGTTGTCCTTCTCCTTGAAAGCTTCAAACTGAGTGCGCAGGAGCTTAACAGTTTCATTGGCATCTTCCACTGATGTAGAAAGAGCAGGCTGAACCACGGTGTTAGGGGGAGGAACAGCATGATAAGCACTACCTCCAGCGCCTGACTGACTGGGTGTAGGTTGGATTTGTACAGGAGGTACTGGAAGAGATGCTACCCCCATCCTTGCATTGACAGGAACCGACAATGCTATGATTTCAGGATTTGTAGGAGGTACGGTCGGTGGCACTGTATGCTGGGCCACAATGATGGAATGCATACTTGCAACCATCTCGGCCATGGTCTTCAGCTTATCTTCTAGCGCAGCTATTCTCTGTTCTTGACTAGCTGAACTAGAAGCATCTGGGTCTTCATTGACAACATAAGCTGTCACTTCCCTGGGTACAGTGGAGGACACTGTTTGTTCTGAGCTTTCACTATATGATCATAGTCGGAGAAAGAATCATCTCCTAAGTGAGAAGGAAGGAGACGTTCGGAAGGATCTTGAAGAATCCTTTGACCGATTGTGTCTCGACTTCGGGATGTGGTATGTTAGAATACTCCTTCAGAGGATTCTTGGAGTAAATCCAAATACCGCTGGCTTGGCTTGCGAGGCTTCCCGTGCTTGGAGCACTTCCTATCCCCAGTGTCTCTGGAAGTCATGTTGACGGAGGCGTACAAAACCTCGACTTCATCTTCTGACATAGGTTCAGAGTTAGAAAAGTTCAGACGATAGAAGACAGATCGTCTTGTTGTCTGACAACAACACTTGATGACCACTTTGTGATTGCAATGGTGTCCAAGTGGTTGCACTGGGGATGTTGAAATATTATCCCTTTTTGTTTGAGGTGTTCTCGGAGATCAGTGTCACGCCCCAGAACCAGAATACTGGAGAGCGGGGGCAGACATAGCCAGCTACGTATATGAAATGGACTCCATTTCGCTATACGGTCACGGCTGTCTAGATACATGAGGGTTTATCTACAAACCAACAGTCTCTTAAGGTCATGAACAAGCCTAGTGTCTCAATCACAAGCAAGTAAGTAAAAGTCACAAGATGTATGATCATTAAATATACAATAGTAAGGCGTCCCAAATATTACATATTCAATTGATCATGAAGCTAGTCGTTACAAAATGTAAGGACTAGCAAGAGTTTAGTCATACATGATCAACCCTAGGATCTGTTAATCATGTTACAGCCCGTAGGCAGACAGTAAGTAAGTGCAATCGAGCTAAACAGGTGCTCGTCGGCTAAACGTCTCAAAAGAATACTTTTACAATAGAGTGGAAGAGCTAAAATAACCCACTCGTTGCCAGGATTCCTTCTAGTGTTCACCATCTGGCAGGAAGGTTGGTAGATCATCTGGAGCTGCTCCGAAATCTGGCCACACAAAACCAGCTGGGTCAGACCCCAGAAAGAGCAAGTGCCACAAAGGAGGCTTCACTTAAGAGCTAAAACTAGCAATCAGCACAAGATATAAATAAAAGTAAGAACTGGAAATAAAGAAAATACACCAGGATGATATACGAAGAGATAACCATGGAACTATTCAGACAACCAGGTTACAACCCGTAAACCAAGTAAGGACCGGGGTTGTAACCCTTTTGTCTGAACAGAACTTGGAATTCTCACCATTTATCGGTAAAATAAATACAAGCATTCTGGTCATTCAATAATCTGGAACAGGATCAGGACAAGACTAGACTGGTTAGACTCCGTCCAATCACTTCACGGCCAAGCAAGAATTACGGCTTGATACTTTAACTAACTAGGGTTGTCACAAGCCTAATTACTAACAAGATGCAGTAAGATTATTCCACAGCCACAAGCCCTGCAGACCATCCAGGTTATCCGGGTTAAAAGATTATAGTTGAATTCAGGTGGGTACATCGTCCAGGAAACGAATGTACCCTTAGGTAGCTTGAAGGGTGCAACACATGACAGTATGCTGGAAATGTGCCCTACTCGACGGCAGGCTACAGATCCCAAGGCGTGCCCAGGTAACGGGATTGCCTGTAGCTGGGAAATCTCATCATGACTAATGTATTAATCTAGTTATTAGCCTTAGTCCATTTTAGTAGGTACTCTTGACCGTGGTACTCAGGAGTCCCTGTCCTAGACATGATATAAGACAGGACTGGTTTATTTATACAAACACAATCGCCCACGGTGTCCAGATTAATTATACAGGCTATGTCATGTCAGGTAGCCGTCACAACAGCTATTCGAGATAATCATGTCAGGTTATCATGCCAAGTGTACTTGTCAGGAGTGCGCCACGACGGGCCACTATCAGGTCATGTCAGGTTATTATGCCAGGAGTGCACCACTACGAGTCACTATCACGTCATGCTCAATTATCAATTCCAAACATATCAAGTAAATTCGTGATTATCAAGTTCAGAACAAAAGGCGTAAGGATATAAAATAGACGTTAAATATCTAATAAAATATCAATATACAGGGCTATAGAAGACCCAGGGTAATCAGGTTATGCTCAGGTCTGGCTACGCTCAAGTCAGGCCACGCTCAGGTCAGGCTACGCCCAGGTCAGGCTACGCTCAGGTCAGGCTACGCTCAGGTCAGGCTACGATCAGGTCAGGCTACACTCAGGCCAGGCTACGCTCAGGTCAGGCTACGCTCAGGTCAGGCGTATGCAGGACATACGCTTCCCAAAAGGCAGCGTATGAGGTCCATACGACTCCATGTCAAGGCAGCGTATGCAAGACATACGCTTCCAAAAGGCAACGTATGAGTCAGACTGCGCTGCGCTAGAGAGCGCGCGCAGCTCAGTGGCGCAAGCTAAAAAGCTCGCGCACACTGCTCACTGTCTTCTCCAAATCAGCAAGAACTCCATGGTTGAACCCAAAGCTTCGAAAGTCCATAACTTGGTCAAAATAAGTCCAAATCCAACTTTTCAAAGGTCAAAATTGGGTAGAATAAAATTCTCTACAACATGGAACCATCAAAACTTGAAAACAAAAAAGTTTGATAGATCAAAACCACCAAAATCCGAAAATAACTAATTTCTAGATCTACAAAAATTAAAGCCTCAAAATGGAAAATGACAAGTTCTAATGTGTCTTAGAAACATGAAGAAAAGCTAATGGAACAATAAAAATGGGCTCTCTTGTGGAAGCAAGTTGCACTTGCCTAGACCTTTCTCTTCTCTCTTTGGTAGGTGAAGGGAGTAAATGGAAGAAGAAGAAGAGATTTATGAAGAGAGAGAAGAAGAATAGGTAATAAATATGAGTGGTGGTGGTAGGTAGGGGGTTCACCCCTTGGTTCATGATGAACCAAGAGCATTCCCAAACCGAACCAAGCCACCCCAAACCAAGAATAAACCAAGCCCAGGGAGGAAATTAAGCAAGAAAATCATACAATACAAGAATAAATACGTACACGTATTCCAGAAATACGTAATACGAACCACAAGCATTACAACTCTACCCACCTTAAAAGAATTCTGTCCTCGGAATTTAATCAAGAGGCTAGAGGAGAAATAACAAGCTACATTAATCACATGCAAGCTATAACTAGGCAGACAATCACTCATTCAAGCAAGGAATCGAAGGCATGAGGCATAAGAAAGACATTATACCTCACGAGTCAAACAAGTTGGGATATCGCGATCGGATATCATCCTCACGCTCCCACATTGACTCCCCCAATGAGTGATGACCCCAAGCAACTCGGACTAACTTGATAGTCTTATTCTTGAGGATCTTCTCTCTCCGGTCCAATATAGACACGGGCCTCTCCTCATACGAAAGGTTGGTACCAACAACCAATTCCGAATAATCCAGGATGTGGCTCGGGTCCGGGATATACCGTCGTAATTGGGATACATGGAATACGTCATGCACCTCGCTTAGCGACGGTGGAAGAGCGAGATGATAGGATACATCTCCTACTCGCTCCAGAATGTCAAACGGTCCTATATACCTAGGACTAAGCTTGCCCCGTACGCCGAAACGAATGACGCCACGGTTAGGCAAAATCCTCAGGAATACATGATCGCCGACCGAAAACTCGAGAGGGCGCCGATGAGAATCGGTCCAATGGCGCTGGCGATCTTGGGCAACTTGAAGATGATCTCTGACTCGCCTGACCACTTCAACTGTCTGGGTAATCATTTCTGGACCGAGCATCTGTCTCTCTCCAACATCATCCCAGGCTAGCGGGGATCTGCACTTCCTACCATATAGTGCCTCGAACGGTGCCATCTGGATACTGGCCTGGAAACTATTGTTGTACGAGAATTCCACCAGGTGAAAGTGATCTTCCCATGAAATACCGAAGTCAAGTGTGCAAGACCGCAACATGTCTTCAAGATTCTGGATCGTGCGCTCCGACTGGCCATCTGTCTGCGGGTGATATGCTGAACTGAACTGGATATGAGTTCCTAAACTCCCTTGCAAGCTACGCCAAAAGTGCGATATAAATCTTGAATCTCGGTCCGAGGTAATACTGACTGGCACACCGTGCAATCTGATAATCTGCCTGAGGTACATCTCTGCAAACTGAGCCGTCGACTGACCAACTCTGAATGGAAGAAAGTGAGCCACTTTCGTGAGCCTGTCAACTATAACCCAAATAGCATCTCTACCAGCTAGGGATCTAGGTAGTCCAGTCACAAAATCTATGGTCACATGCTCCCACTTCCATTCTGGAATCGGTAAGGGCTGAAGAAGTCCAACCGGTCTCTGATGTTCGGCTTTAACTTGTTGGCAAACCAAACTCCGAGAGACAAACCGAGCTATTCCCCGCTTCATGCCATTCCACCAGAAATACTGTCGGATATCATGGTATATCTTCGTACTGCCGGGATGGATGGAATACTGCGAACTGTGCGCTTCTGACATGATCTCCTGCCGGATATCTCCGTTGGGTACACAAAGATGCTTACCATGTCGAAGTGTACCATCCTCATGAATGCATAACTCTGGTCTTCGTCCTGCCTCACACTCTGCTCTGAGTCGCTGAAGCTTGGAATCTGCCGACTGCGCCATCCGGATCCTCTCACTCAGGTCAGGCGTATGCAGGACATACGCTTCCCAAAAGACAGCGTATAAGGTCCATACGACTCCATGTCAAGGCAGCATATGCAAGACATACGCTTCCAAAAGGCAGCATATGAGTCAGACTGCGCTGCGCTAAAGAGAGCGCGCAGCTCAGTGGCACAAGCTAAAAAGCTCGTGCACACTGCTCACTGTCTTCTCCAAATCAGCAAGAACTCTATGGTTGAACCCAAAGCTTCGAAAGTCCATAACTTGGTCAAAATAAGTCCAAATCCAATTTTTCAAATGTCAAAATTGGGTAGAATAAAATTCTCTACAACATGGAACCATCAAAACTTGAAAACAAAGAAGTTTGATAGATCAAAACCACAAAAATCCAAAAATAACTAATTTCTAGATCTACAAAAATTAAAGCCTCAAAATGGAAAATGACAAGTTCTAATGTGTCTTAGAAACATGAGGAAAAGCTAATGGAACAATAAAAATGGGCTCTCTTGTGGAAGCAAGTTGCACTTGCCTAGACCTCTCTCTTCTCTCTTTGGTAGGTGAAGGGAGTAAATGGAAGAAGAAGAGATTTATAAAGAGAGAGAAGAAGAATAGGTAATAAATATGAGTGGTGGTGGTAGGTAGGGGGTTCACCCCTTGGTTCATGATGAACCAAGAGCATTCCCAAACCGAACCAAGCCACCCCAAACCAAGAATAAACCAAGCCCAGGGAGAAAATTAAGCAAGAAAATTATACAATACAAGAATAAATATGTACACGTATTCCAGAAATACGTAATACGAACCACAGGCATTACAATCAGGAACAACAACGGGACGAGCAAAAGTTCGAGGGATATGTTCTTTGACAATATTCGGAACATGGTTCCGATTCTTCAAATGTTTTGTCCCTTGAGTGTACAGGGAATTACTCATTTTATTGGCATAGGTGTCCGGATTCTTGATCCTGGAGGTTTGCCTCTGATGCTGGTTGGTCTTCGACATTGGCTGTTTACGTTTCACCGAAGTTGTCCTGTTGAGATAAGTTCTTAAATCAGCAAACTCACCCCCAGGGCTTTCTGTCTGAGACACCAACAATTTTCCCTATCTTGAACAGGAGATCTGAAGAGTTGGGAGATCTTGAAACTTTGCTACCGGAGTAGGCAGAATACCTCTCTGATCAATATACTTTCCTTTAGCAAGGAGAGAAGAAGAATCATTGTGAGAAAGGGTTCTTGTACTGACTGGTGCCGGAGCACATTCAGATTGATCTTCAACGGTAAAAACTGAGAAAGATTGAGAAAAGACCAAAGGGCCTTTTCCTTTGTTTTGGAAAGAAGGGTTAGCTAAAGAGCGTTTCCCTCTGCTGTCTTCCAAGTCATAGGATGAGGAAGTTTGAGAAAAGACCAAAGGGCCTTTTCCATTATTCTGGAGAGGAGGAGGAATATCCAAAAGACTACCCCCAGTAGATTACGCAGGAGCAACAGAGTGTTGGAAAGGAGCAGAGCAGAGCTTTTCTTCATGTTGTGAGAAGAGAAAAGATTAGCCAAAGGGCTGTCTCTCTTGGATTGCGCAGACACAGTTTGCGCATGAGTTGATGGCACACTGCAGATTGTACAGGAGGAGTTCTGGCAAAATGCCTTCTGGGCTTAGTCACAGTGGTTTGCGCAGTAGGAGCCTTGTTGCCAGAGTGCTTGAGTTGTACTCTGGTTGCTGGAGTAGTGGACTGCACAGGCAGAGTGGCAGCCAACTGCGCCAGAGGAACAGGAGTCTTGTACTTTGACAGAGCAGCATATGATATAGTTTATGCACTGACAATAGCAAATTGTGTACGAGTAGTAGAGGCAGATTGTGCAACAGCAGAGACTTTAGACTGTGCAACAGTCTTGGTGGCAGAGACCTTAGACTGCGCAGCAGTCTTAGGGACAGAATCAACAGACTGCGCAGCAGTCTTGGGGACCCACACTGGGCGTACTTTTCTCGTAGCAGAAGCTGTTGTAGTGCGAGGAGTGGTCCTGGAGTTGATCATGGCTTCATAGGCTGTCTGGTTGACCTTCACAACCAGCGTCTTATGCGTCTTTCCGATAGACGCAACGTCACATTGAGTTGTCACTTCCTCGTCGGAGAAGAAAGTCGTCCCCAGCAGAGTCGCCATTTTGTTTACAAAAACAAAAGTTGATCTTTATTTCAATAAACTTTGTAAAGAAGATTACAAGAATTCTGGAAAAGTACAACTGTAGGAATCCAATTGTAGCACCCAGTTTTCTGAAATTGGGGATTTTTGAAAATTTATTATTTTTTATTATTAATTAATAGTATTTTAGTCATGATATGATTTTTGGTGATTATTAGTGTGATTAAACCATTTTCTAAGTCATGCTAAGTCATGACTTACGACTTTGTGATTTTGGTTAGTATAACTTAGTGTAAATCCTAGTTTTCTCTAACCTAGAAGTTACCATGACCATGAGAACTTGACCATAGGCTTAGAATATCATTTTAGTGGTTTTAGCCTAAGGGGGTATTTTGGTAATTTTCTAGGAATTAAGAAAGATTAGTGAGATTTTACTATTCATGGACTTTTGATTTGTGACTTGATGATCCCTAACCTATTTACCCTAATCTAGAGGTTAGCCACTAACCTAGAAGACTAATGATTAGATATTAGCCTTATGTATAAATATCTAGTTAGATAAATATCTAGATATTTCACTTTTTAGATATTTAGAACCTAAATATCTAACCCCCTTAGTCAAAGCCTTAGGGGCTAAGCTTTGCAAGGTGGAAAGGGGCCCTATAGCCTACCCCTACCCCCCCATGGCAGCCAACAACACCCCCATCCTATATGCACACCCCATCATTCATTCAAGCCATTTTTACAACTTCATGAAACCTTGAGAACCCCTCCACTTCAAACACCCATAACTTGTTCATTTTAACTCCAAATCCACTCAAATCTTTTGTATTGGAATCCTAGTACCTAAAAGAGACTGTGGAAGGCTAGCCAACAAGGTCACAAGCTTTGGGGCATCATCAAGGCTAGTGGACACACCCCCCCTACATTGGGTTTTTCCATTGGTTTTGCACTAATAGGTAAATACTATCAAACCTAGTTAATATAGTGATTTCTCTTCATATTTGCATGCATATAGATACTAGGGAACTGTAGGCTAAGTTTGGTAGGAAATAGGATTGGTTTGGTGTCCGTATCGGACACGTATCTGTGTTCTAAATTCAGTGTTTGGTGAAATGCCACTTAGGATTAAACTTTGTTATTATGTAAAACAAAATATATTTTCTGGTAGCCCTAGACATGTAGGACACATACCAACTTGACTGAGCACAAAATCGTATCGTGTTCGTGTCCAAATTGGACACGAACACACTGCTAAACACCACACTGTGCACTGTGTTAAACCCACTGTTTGACACTTCGTGTCGTGTCCACACGTGTCGTGGACACGATACAGGAACCTAGACACCTAGCCCTAGTCCCCCTCTACCCATAGACACGATCACGACGTGTCACGTGTCGTGTGTCATGCACACGAGACTGTGACACGCCTGCACGAGATACTGCATCGTGCCCGTGTTCTCCTCTGCTGCTCGAGCTCGATTGCGACACGGACACGGCTCCTCGACACGCCAAATTTAACGTGTAGCAAGGGGCCGACACTGACACGGGGCTCCCCAAATTTCAGAGCCCCATGTGTCATGTCGGACACGCACGAGCGCGTGCACTGATCTGTGCACTGCACAGTCGGCTGTCACTTTGAGCACTGACACGCGTGTCCCGTGTCTTGCACACGAATCGTGGACACGTGGCAGGGTGTCCTAACCCTAGCCCTAGTCTAGGTTGACACTTGGGCACGACCACGTGGTCTGTGTCGTGTCGTGTCGTGTGCACGAACTCGTGGAACGCGTGCACGACACTGTGGTTCGTGCACGTGTCAGTGTTTACCCGGGTGGATGTTTTGCGTGTTTGGACACGTAAAACTGTGTCGTGGTATCGTGTCAGTGACTTGGGACACTAGAGTATCTATGGGGCATTAGTTACCAACCGTTTGTTTCGAGTCTTAGCTCGATTTAGTATGAGTAATTCGAATTACCCCATTTCGAGTGCACTGTGCACTGTTAACAGTTTTGGGTTTATTTTCCAGTTTTGGAAATCGAGTTTCAAATCGATTTTCCTTATGTTTAATACATTGGACTAGTGTATTTTAGTGTGTATAGGTGTAGTACATATGTATTTGTGAGTGTGGGTCGAATTTGGGGAGAATTGGTGGTGTGTGTGTGTAGTTATATATATATATACATATGTATGTATATATGTTATATTGTGTGTGTGTGTTAGGAGCCACTTTGGTTCCAGAATTCCTGGAACCCTCCCCCTACTGTCTACTGTCCAGACTTCACCCCCCTCTTTCTCACAGTCTCTGTCTCACTCTCTCTCACTTCCTTTCCCTCTATATATATATGTAATATATATATAGTTATATATATATATATATATATTTTATATATATATATATATATATATATATATATATATATATATATATATATATATATATATATGTATTGTATATATATATATATATATATATATATATATATAAATGATATATATGTATATTTTGTGTTAGGTCTCATTAGGTCAATATAGTGTATTAAAAGTATATGGGTTTGTATTGATATTGGGTGGTGATAGATAGTGTGTATCTATATATATAGATATAGTTATATATATATATATATATATATATATATGACTCCTAGTTATAGGTTTATATGAAAACCCCATCATTAGCCTATGGCCTAGGATTTCTAGCCAATGGCTTGGGGCTAACCCTAATGGCCCAAAACCAACATGTTGACCTTTGATTACTAAGGGTTGACCAAAGTCAACCTTAGGTCAAAAGTGACCTAGTTCACCTAGAAATGACTAGGAATGACCTAAAACAACTAGTTTGACTAGTTTGACTAAAACCCTAACTAGTTGACTAGTGTTGACCTAACTTTGACTAGTTTGACTTTAGAGTTGACCAAGAGTTGACTTTTGACCAGATTGACCTAGAATCATGTAGTATGCATTGTATACTCTATTTTTACCATTGTGGATATGTTGTGACCTGTTTTACTCTAAATAGGACTCTGTGACACCAGTTCGGACATCTATTCATATCAGTCATACAGGGTGACAGGCGAGTACATTCTCTGATCTTTTCATGCTTGTTAGGACTTATATTCTTGCTTTAGATTACCTTACATGATGTTGTCACGTCATTATCACGGATTGGTACTATATGGATCTTGTTATGCGATGTTATCTCCCTCGGGGTGCATCAGATACAGTTGTCATGTGCTTTTCATGAACATCTTGTATTTCATGTACACCGCTTTCATGTATACTCTTGTGCAATCTTGTACTCTCATGATCACGCGAGCAAACATGATAAAAACCTCTTGTGCAAAGTAACGTAGCTTGACTGGATCGTTGTGTATTGATTGGGGAGGGTGAGTAGGAAATGGTTATGTGATCAAATCCCATCTTGTACAAATTCTTGTGAAATCTTGTGAAATCTTGTATATGTCCTAAGCCCGTTTATATAACCATATCATGCTCTAAATCACAGGTTACCTACAGTTCTTACTTATCATATATATAGATATTTCCAGTTATCAAATCTCTCTCGTTTTACATATATTCTTTACAGTTCATGTATCTTACTCTATGCATGCTTTACATTTCCCAACCTGATATGAACTGCGTGAGATGTATTGTGCTCGTTGCTGTCCTGACTGGGCCTGTTGAAAATATTACAGATGATGATGGTGACTGTCCTACCTTCTATGGGACACATGAGGGTGACCTTCAGGAGCCTGAGGAGCATCTAGCTCAGTAGAGGGTGTCTAGTCTAGTCTAGTGTTTACAGCTTTCAGTTTTGTATCGGATTGTTCCGATTGTTAGTTGTGACTTAGTTATATTTCAGATCTTGTACTTATTGTGTTGGATATCTACTTGTGTGGTGTGATAACTCTATATATATTCAGTTCTTCCTTTCATCTGATTCTATATCATGTTCTATCTTTATCTTTCCTAGACTTGTGTTTGAGATATAGTGTTGAGATGTTATGTTATACCTCCGTACGGAGATGACAGGTTTATATGTCTTATTATTAGATGTTAGTTGTTATAGATGACCTATACAGCGTTCTACCGCCGACACTGCGGCGTAGGCTGGACGTACCCACGTTCTCGTGCCCCTAATCAGGGTGCGGGTCGTGACACGTTTTTGTGGTGGCCCACGCAGGTCGAGAGTCGCATTTGTGCAATTTCGTAGTAGCACGACGACTTAGTTGTACTACTACGAGCCTGCGATAGAATATAGGAATTAAGGTATTAGGATGAGAGTATACTCAATCACTGTTAGGATTTCATGAGAGATTCCGGGATGACCCTTGAGAATCTTATTTTGAACTTCGATATTGAAAACCCTTTTCCTCTTGTTTTAATTCACCCTCACTCCTTGATGTTTAAGGGATCTTGGACTATTTAACCTTATTCATCATTACCTCCCTTATATTTTGACCTTCTTTACTGCTAATTTAGCCTTAGTTTTGCAAGCTTATATTTTATCGAGCTTGATCACAACATATTTTATTGGGGGCTAGTACCCACTAACATATTGTCTAATCAGGGCCGGTGCATGATGGTCTGATCAACCTATTGCACTTTGGTTCACTTTCATATATTATTCTACATGGATGGAGCCACTTGCAGGTTCTGTTCTTTCAAATCCATTCCCATCTTGTTTTATTATATCTGTCTTGAAATCCAATTCCATATGCTCCTACCTATTTCTTATTTTTGATGAATTTGACCTGATAGTTCTTTTGATTTTATCTCTTACTTAGGAGTGGGAGTAGGAGTAGGAGTAGGAGTAGCTCTAATTGTTAATATAATCCTTTAGGAATGAATTGATGTATGTGCTATACCTTTGACTTAGAAGAGTAGCTCTAACCATAGAATGGTAAACCTCTTAACCCTATTGATTCATTGTTTTCTTACCTACCTAGTCTAATACCCATAGTCACAGACTATCCCATTTAACCTATCCTTGTACTACTATTGCATCACAACTTCTGGTTTAAATTTAGGCCATTGACCATTCCCACTCTAATTATGATCATCGTAGGCACATTACCATGACTTTTAAATTAGAAGCACAAGACTAGTTGTTTTCTCAAAACCAATTTCACAGGCATGACCTAGACTTGACAACCTACACCCATGACCTTAGTATCCCACTAAGGCACACCATTTTATACTTCAATTGCTTAGTACGACTTTCCTGACACAAGACTTCATCCTAAATTACCCCATAGAGTTACTTTTGATTCCAATTTAAATTGAGGACACCCTTGACCTAAACCTGCCAGTCCAATTTATTGGACATGACCCAGTATAGGTCTACTACCCACATTTTACTTGTTGACCTTGTATGCGGCTAAGTAGCAACTCTGACTTTGATTGTTGAGTGTTTGACCTAGAAGGAGTATGACCATTCTAATTTCGAGGACGAAATTTTCTAAGGAGGGTAGACTTGTAGCACCCAGTTTTCTGAAATTGGGGATTTTTGATAATTTATTATTTTTATTATTAATTAATAGTATTTTAGTCATGATATGATTTTTGGTGATTATTAGTGTGATTAAACCATTTTCTAAGTCATGCTAAGTCATGACTTACGACTTTGTGATTTTGGTTAGTATAACTTAGTGTAAATCCTAGTTTTCTCTAACCTAGAAGTTGCCATGACCATGAGAACTTGACCATAGGCTTAGAATATCATTTTAGTGGTTTTAGCCTAAGGGGGTATTTTGGAAATTTTTTAGGAATTAAGAAGGATTAGTGAGATTTTACTATTCATGGACTTTTGATTTGTGACTTGATGATCCCTAACCTATTTACCCTAATCTAGAGGTTAGCCACTAACCTAGAAGACTAATGATTAGATATTAGCCTTATGTATAAATATCTAGTTAGATAAATATCTAGATATTTCACTTTTTAGATATTTAGAACCTAAATATCTAACCCCCTTAGTCAAAGCCTTAGGGGCTAAGCTTTGCAAGGTGGAAAGGGGCCCTATAGCCTACCCCTACCCCCCCATGGCAGCCAACAACACCCCCATCCTATATGCACACCCCATCATTCATTCAAGCTATTTTTACAACTTCATGAAACCTTGAGAACCCCTCCACTTCAAACACCCATAACTTGTTCATTTTAACTCCAAATCCACTCAAATCTTTTGTATTGGAATCCTAGTACCTAGAAGAGACTGTGGAAGGCTAGCCAACAAGGTCACAAGCTTTGGGGCATCATCAAGGCTAGTGGACACACCCCCCCCCACATTGGGTTTTTCCATTGGTTTTGCACTAATAGGTAAATACTATCAAACCTAGTTAATATAGTGATTTCTCTTCATATTTGCATGCATATAGATACTAGGGAACTGTAGGCTAAGTTTGGTAGGAAATAGGATTGGTTTGGTGTCCGTATCGGACACGTATCTGTGTTCTAAATTCAGTGTTTGGTGAAATGCCACTTAGGATTAAACTTTGTTATTATGTAAAACAAAATATATTTTCTGGTAGCCCTAGACATGTAGGACACATACCAACTTGACTGAGCACAAAATCGTATCGTGTTCGTGTCCAAATTGGACACGAACACACTGCTAAACACCACACTGTGCACTGTGTTAAACCCACTGTTTGACACTTCGTGTCGTGTCCACACGTGTCGTGGACACGATACAGGAACCTAGACACCTAGCCCTAGTCCCCCTCTACCCATAGACACGATCACGACATGTCACGTATCGTGTGTCATGCACACGAGACTGTGACACGCCTGTACGAGACACTGCATCGTGACCGTGTTCTCCCCTGCTGCTCGGGCTCGATTGCGACACGGACACGGCTCCTCGACACGCCAAATTTGACGTGTAGCAAGGGGCCGACACTGACACGGGGCTCCCCAAATTTCAGAGCCCCACGTGTCGTGTCGGACACGCACGAGCGCGTGCACTGATCTGTGCACTGCACAGTCGGCTGTCACTTTGAGCACTGACACGCGTGTCCCGTGTCTTGCACACGAGTCGTGGACACGTGGCAGGGTGTCCTAACCCTAGCCCTAGTCTAGGTTGACACTTGGGCATGACCACGTGGTCTGTGTCGTGTCGTGTCATGTGCGTGCACGACACTGTGGTTCGTGCGCGTGTCAGTGTTTACCCGGGTGGATGTTTTGCGTGTTTGGACACGTAAAACTGTGTCGTGGTGTCGTGTCAGTGACTTGGGACACTAGAGTATCTATGGGGCATTAGTTACCAACCGTTTGTTTCGAGTCTTAGCTCGATTTAGTATGAGTAATTCGAATTACCCCATTTCGAGTGCACTGTGCACTGTTAACAATTTTGGGTTTATTTTCCAGTTTTGGAAATCGAGTTTCAAATCGATTTTCCTTATGTTTAATACATTGGACTAGTGTATTTTAGTGTGTATAGGTGTAGTACATATGTATTTGTGAGTGTGGGTCGAATTTGGGGAGAATTGGTGGTGTGTGTGTGTAGTTATATATATATACATATGTATGTATATATGTTATATTGTGTGTGTGTGTGTTAGGAGCCACTTTGGTTCCAGAATTCCTGGAACCCTCCCCCTACTGTCTACTGTCCAGACTTCACCCCCCTCTTTCTCACAGTCTCTGTCTCACTCTCTCTCACTTCCTTTCCCTCTATATATATGTAATATATATATATATATATATATATATATATATATATATATATATATATATATATATATATATATATATATATATATGTATTGTATATATATATATATATATATATATATATATATATATATATATATATATATATATATATATATATATATATATATATATATATATATATATATATATAAATGATATATATGTATATTTTGTGTTAGGTCTCATTAGGTCAATATAGTGTATTAAAAGTATATGGGTTTGTATTGATATTGGGTGGTGATAGATAGTGTGTATCTATATATATAGATATAGTTATATATATATATATATATATATATGACTCCTAGTTATAGGTTTATATGAAAACCCCATCATTAGCCTATGGCCTAGGATTTCTAGCCAATGGCTTGGGGCTAACCCTAATGGCCCAAAACCAACATGTTGACCTTTGATTACTAAGGGTTGACCAAAGTCAACCTTAGGTCAAAAGTGACCTAGTTCACCTAGAAATGACTAGGAATGACCTAAAACAACTAGTTTGACTAGTTTGACTAAAACCCTAACTAGTTGACTAGTGTTGACCTAACTTTGACTAGTTTGACTTTAGAGTTGACCAAGAGTTGACTTTTGACCAGATTGACCTAGAATCATGTAGTATGCATTGTATACTCTATTTTTACCATTGTGGATATGTTGTGACCTGTTTTACTCTAAATAGGACTCTGTGACACCAGTTCGGACATCTATTCATATCAGTTATACAGGGTGACAGGCGAGTACATTCTCTGATCTTTTCATGCTTGTTAGGACTTATATTCTTGCTTTAGATTACCTTACATGATGTTGTCATGTCATTATCACGGATTGGTACTATATGGATCTTGTTATGCGATGTTATCTCCCTCGGGGTGCATCAGATACAGTTGTCATGTGCTTTTCACGAACATCTTGTATTTCATGTACACCGCTTTCATGTATACTCTTGTGCAATCTTGTACTCTCATGATCACGCGAGCAAACATGATAAAAATCTCTTGTGCAAAGTAACGTAACTTGACTGGATCCTTGTGTATTGATTGGGGAGGATGAGTAGGAAATGGTTATGTGATCAAATCCCATCTTGTACAAATTCTTGTAAAATCTTGTGAAATCTTGTATATGTCCTAAGCCCGTTTATATAACCATATCATGCTCTAAATCACAGGTTACCTACAGTTCTTACTTATCATATATATAGATATTTCCAGTTATCAAATCTCTCTCGTTTTACATATATTCTTTACAGTTCATGTATCTTACTCTATGCATGCTTTACATTTCCCAACCTGATATGAACTGCGTGAGATGTATTGTGCTCGTTCCTGTCCTGACTGGGCCTGTTGAAAATATTATAGATGATGATGGTGACTGTCCTACCTTCTATGGGACACATGAGGGTGACCTTCAGGAGCCTGAGGAGCATCTAGCTCAGTAGAGGGTGTCTAGTCTAGTCTAGTGTTTACAGCTTTCAGTTTTGTATCGGATTGTTCCGATTGTTAGTTGTGACTTAGTTATATTTCAGATCTTGTACTTATTGTGTTGGATATCTACTTGTGTGGTGTGATAACTCTATATATATTCAGTTCTTCCTTTCATCTGATTCCATATCATGTTCTATCTTTATCTTTCCTAGACTTGTGTTTGAGATATAGAGTTGAGATGTTATGCTATACCTCCGTGCGGAGATGACAGGTTTATATGTCTTATTGTTAGATGTTAGTTGTTATAGATGACCTATACAGCGTTCTACTGCCGACACTGCGGCGTAGGCTGGACGTACCCACGTTCTCGTGCCCCTAATCAGGGTGCGGGTCGTGACACCAATCTAGAAGACGATTGCTTTATCCCTTGGACGATGTGAACTTTGAAGACGGTAGCCTCTGAATTTGAAGGCGATAGCCTCGGAAGAATGTAGCAGCACTTGGGCAAGAACTCCTGAACTCTCTGATATTTCTGAACTTTTTTGTCTGATCCCCTGGAATGAAGACTTGAAACTCTATTTATAGAGTTCTGAAAATAACTAACTTTTAGTTATTCTGAATGGCATAAGTTGGATTGTGCATGCACTGGATTGCGCAGCATTAAACTGCGCAGGCAGTTGTCTGATCGTGGGCCAACTATCATAGACACATGGCATTATTTGATTGAAATGCGCATGATCGTGTACAGACGGTTGCCACGTAGTGAACAATTGATGGCATGAATGCCACGTGTACATTTGTCAGTTGTCATGATGAAGTGCGCCACATGAATTGCGCTGACTTCAGATTGCGCTGGAATAGACTGCGCAGCATAAAGCCTGACAGATTGCGCTGCATGTACAGCTGTCTTCGAGCGCTGTGCGGCGTAATAAACGAACAGTCTCCTCGTTTTTTGTGCTGTCAGTTGTCAGAAGATTTGATTGTGTCTAGTAATGATGACATGGCCACGTCAGCTTGTGCACTTGTGAAACCCATAACTTTTAAATTACATTTATTTATTTACTCTAATTTTTTTTAATTTTCTAGAATAATGTTAGAGTACTTATTTAAATATAAAATTATTAACTGCTAAATTAGAATTTGCTTTTCTAACATAATGATAGATATTTAGCTAATGTTGATAATATTTAAATTATTTTTAAAAAAAAAAATCAATTTACGTGGATCTTTGCATGTCAACCAGACCAAACCTAATTTTAGAACCCAAAATATTTTTAAAACAAAAATTCTAGAATTATTAAATATTTATTAGTTTCAATTTTAGCTAGAAATTATTTTTTTTGGGCCAAAGTTTTCTTTGAGAGCCAATGTCATTTTATTTTTCCAGCCCATAGTCCCTGAGCCAACAAAATCCTAAGCATTTTTTTTAAATCCAAAACTTGACATATTTAGCCCATGAACCCATTTAATGGGTCACAACCCATTAACCCTTTGACTCATGGTTGCTAACTTTGTTTTTGTCAGGGAATGAATGAGCTCATTCATTAGTCTTTCCATTTATTAAGATTGGTGTTTGCTGTTGCTTGTTCTTCTTCAAAACCGAAACTCATCGGTTTGTTTCCCGATCCAAACCCGTCGACCTCTTCACCTCCCTCTCCGGTAACCCCCAAACCCTTTTCTCCTATAAAAACCCCTACTACCATCATCCTTTTCCCCCACACCTCTTCTTCCCCAAATTATTTTAAATCCCTAGACCTCCGGCGACCACCCATTTCCGGCCAAGCACCACCCGCCGAACCCCTGGCCGAGCAACCCGAGGCCGGCGCCTCCTTCCAGCGCGACCCGAGCCGCTACCCCGGCGCACCCCCGACCCCCGCCGCCGTCCACCGCCGGCGTACGCCCGCGTGGCCTTCGCCCGTCGACCTCGCTTGCCTCTGTCCGTGTCCAGCGCTGACTGTTGTGCCGTTCGACTTCCGAGATTCAATTCAGGATTTTCTTTCGATTTCGGTTTTGGGTATAATTCTGGAACTTCATTTCTTTTTGTCTATGATGATACTGGTCCACCCAATTCCATTAGGAATCTGGGATTTCCAGTAACGTAACAATTACGTTACTATTTTTTTTATTCCGAATTTTCTTCGGGATGTCGGGATTTCCGAGGGTCCTTCGGAAGGAGCTCTGGAGAATGATTAGAAATTCTGGGATTTACATTTCCTTTCGATCTCGGGATTTCCGAGATTGATTTCGGAAAGTTTCTTTTTTTTATATATATATGCTATGCCTTGATTGCTGTTGGTTAATTTCTTTGGATTGATGTTTTCTTTGGTGCTGGAGATGTTCTATTAGTATTTTGGTGAAGTTGGAAAATTGGTTTTAACTCTTGTTTCTGTTGGAAATTCTTTTGGGTTATATGTCAATGCTGGAATGTGAGTTAGTATGCTGGTTTTGATTTGGAAAAAAATATTATTTTGAGGAAATATATATTAAAAAGGGAGTTTATGGAGCTATTTGCAGATATCGGACGCGTTTCCCAGTTTTGGGTTATCCCGAAAACAGAGGGAATGCTGCCAAAATTTTCGGGAATTTTATTAAATGATTTTCGAAATGATTTTTCGAGTTAAATATTATTTTTATAATATTTTGGGCGACGACCTTAACGGTCACTGGGCCCCAGCGAAATGCAAACGCACCGGTTCGACCGGACGTTGAGGCAGAGTAGCTAAACGTGAAGAATGGACCAGAGTCTGAGACTCACAGTTTTTCTATAATTTAAAATTAGGAATTTTGAAGAATTATTAATATTTAATTTTAAGACTAACCATTTTGTCTTATTTAAATTCGTGTAAATTGGTTTGTAAGGGCATAAGCCCAATTACTTATGCGTGCTGTGAAAATGTAATAATTTAGGACTTATTTCTATTTTCTTTTCTGGGTATTGTAGTGTAACGTAAATAGTAGATTATAGTAATTAATTGATAAATTATGATTTTTCTCACTTTTTAAATAAATAGTAATTTATGTACAAAATACAAAGTTTAATAAATTAAAAGATAATTACAAGTTTTCCTGAAAAAGCAAAATAAAATGGAATTTCCAAAAGTACAACTCACTAGTAAACGTTGTGATGTTGTGTTAGTTAGCTAATAACTAAAATAGACTAGGAAAGACAAATAGAGATTGCAACTAGATTTTTCTGGTATTTGTATTTCTGAGATAAAGTTCCCCGGAATGTAGGATTTCAAGGAAGAACGTGACCTTTCGAATTCCGAAGTACAAATCTCGACCAATTGAAATTCAAGGCAAGTATGGTTGTGTTAATTTCAGTTTAATTAATATTAGAATATTGCATATTAAATACACAACTGTTACACGTACTCTCTCTTAGAGTAACATATTGAATCATTGCATCGGGATAATGGGGAGTAGTGTAGTTATCTATGATCAAAGCCCAATAGTTAATGAATGTGCGAGCTTACACCTCTTCACACGGGGTTAGGCCGGACCGTATCAATAGGATACAATTGAATCATCCTAAACCGGTCATAGATACTGCATTACTCAAATCACAATTGTTTTATAGTTGAAAATCATTGTTTCCAAAGTTATTTTAATATTTCAATTTTCTATTCATTATGCAAATTGTTATTTTCATAATTGTACTTGCTCATTTCCTGACTGGATTCCCCACACCCAATAGGTCCTATTGATGACTCAGAGCTACTGATTAGTAGCTATTACGACCCAGAGCTGTTTCCTGCTATGCTTCCAGAGGAGGTTCCTGATGTTGATGATGATACTTCTGCTTAGATGGAGATTTGTTGTCTTTTATTTAAATTAATGTTATTTTAAAAGTGGTGAACTCTTTTGTAATGAACAAGTTTATTTTTATCGTTAAATTAAATGTTGTGGCAATTAAAAAAAATTCAAATGTTGTTGATTGTACCTGCATATGGAATACAGTTTACTGCCGCCGTCTCAACAACGGTGCAGGCTGGGCATGATCCGAGTCGACCCAAGAAATTGGGATCGGGTCGTGACATGTTTTTAGTGGTGGCCCATGCAGGTCTCTGTAATCAACAACTTAGGAAAACATAGAAACAAATAGGAACACTAGAACATCAAATTGCCACAACTTAGGACCGATATTTTATATTAAAATATTATTGCTTGATTATAGACGGGTAGGATACCTTGCTTATGTTTATGTCCTAAACCTTTCCAGACCATGGCTACTAATGAAAATGACAATGCCGGAGATGAGCTGTCACCTCAACACACCCCATCACCACCCCAATTTAGTCCGGATCCTACTCCGCGACATTTGACTGATCGCCCTCATAATGCTGGAAGCGCTCAAGTTCATCAGACGACGGATCCTTCAGGCTCGAGGACTGGACTGCAGACGGTGATGCCTGTTCCACCTGCCCCGCCGCTACCAGTGAACCCCTCCGAACTCATAAGTCTGCTGCGAGAAGTGCTGGCAACTCAGAGGGCTGAAGCTGAATCTCATCGCGAGCAGAACGCGATTATGAAGAAAGGAATGGAGAACTCTCACAATGTAGCTATGGCTGCACTTGGAAGGAAAGAAGTGAACCCAGAAGAGCCTAGACCTGCTAAGGTAAGTGCCATTCTAGAGGATTAATTTTAGTAGTCTTAAGACCATTAGAATTAATTAGAGACCTTGGTTATGCTAAGGTTGGAGATATCGAGAAATTCAAGAAGCTGGGCCCGCGACCTTTTAAGGGAACGGAAGGTATTGTCTATGCCGATGAATGGCTAGACAATATGGAACGACTTCTCAGTGTCGCTCGGCTTCCTGATGATCTCATGGTGGAAGCTGTAGGACTCCAACTGCAAGAAGTGGCTAGTACCTGGTATCGGAATGAACCCCGACTTCAGGATAAACAGGTTGACTGGGACACTTTCAAGAAGTTGTTCCAGAGGAAATTCTTCCCAACTTCTGAAATGCGGGAGATGGAGCGACAATTTCAGAACCTGAAGCAGGGCAACATGACTGTGGGAGAGTATGCGGCAGAATTCGGCCAGCTCAGCCGATTTGCCAAGAACATGGTGGCTGATCCTGCTGATCGTGCAGAACGATTCAAGTATGGACTTAGAGAGGAGATTCGCACTCATGTGATCTCTGGTGGAGCTAAGACTTATGAGAAGATTCTGGAGAGAGCCCAAGACATAGAGAAGAGTCAACCTGGCCGCTCGAAGAGAGATTTTCCTGGAACCAACAACTTCCAGGGTAATCAGAAGAAGCCCAACAACAACAGTAACAACAACAGGCCTCAGCACCAGCAGGCGAGGAACAATGATGTGGCACCTCAGAAGCAGATTCCTATCTGTAGCTACTGCAAGAGGCCGGGTCATCAGGTGAACATCTGTCGGAAGAGGCTTGGACAATGTCTGATCTGTGGGTCTACAACCCACCAAGTGAAGGACTGTCCCTCAGCGACCAACAGAGCTGGAGGAAATCAGCAGAAAGGACCTCTGCCCACTCAGCAGCAACAATTTGGGCAGCATCAACAGAGGACTGGGCGAGCTTTTGCCCTAACTGCAGAGGAACCAGAGCCGGAGCAGGAACCTAATGCGGATGTCATATCAGGTTACATCTATGTTTATTCTCATCCTGCATTAGCTTTATTCGACTTTGGTGCAACACACAGTTTCATAGCAACAAAGTTTATCTCTGCACACCACATAGTTACGGGCTTTAGCAAGAGAATATGTAGGGTTATGACTGGAGGAGGACCCCTACCTATAACAGAGACCTGTAATTGCCCCATTACTATTTTTGGCCATAAGTTTGTAGCACCTTTACTGGTAATGCCCTTTCCCAACTATGACATAGTCCTTGGAATGGACTGGTTGAGCAAGCAGCATGCGCTGATAGATTGTCACAGAGGATGTGTAATCTTCAGCCCACCTGGAAGGCCAGAGTTTGAAGTCTCTAGAGCTCCGGAGGTTATGGAGAGTATTGTCTACTCTATTTCTGAAGAACCTGGATTACCTCATCCTATCATAGCGGAATTCATGGATGTTTTCCCTGATAGTCTTCCTGGGCTACCCCCAGATCGGGACATAGAATTCACTATTGATTTAGTCCCTGGCTCTCCCCCGATCTCTAAGGGATGTTATAGAGTCAACCCGAAGGAGGCCAAAGAGATAAAGGAGCAGATCAACGAACTGAAGTCTTTGGGATTCATTCGAGACGGAGCTTCACCCTGGGGAGCACCTGTCTTGTTTGTGCCCAAGAAGGATGGAACGGTGAGGATGTGCATCGATTACCGGGCGCTGAACAATGTCACAATCAAGAACAAGTACCCTCTGCCCCGGATCGATGACTTATTTGACCAGTTGAGTGGAGCCAAGGTGTTTTCCAAGATTGATCTCAGGTCTGGCTATCATCAGATCAAGGTCAGGAAGGAAGACATTCCCAAAACGGCATTCAACACCAAGTATGGGCAGTTTGAATTCTTGGTCATGCCGTTTGGTCTGACGAATGCTCCTGCGGTGTTTATGAACCTTATGAATAAGGTTTTCCATGAATACTTAGACCAGTTTGTCGTCGTCTTCATTGATGACATACTGATCTATTCGAAGACGAAGGAGGAGCACGAAGAGCACCTCAGGAAAGTTCTGGAAACTTTGAGGAAGGAGAAACTGTACGGTAAGCTATCCAAGTGTGAATTCTTTCTAGACAAAGTGGATTTTCTTGGCCATGTTGTCACAGGAGAAGGAATTTTTGTGGATCCTAAGAAGATAGCTGCTGTGGAGAAGTGGCCTACCCCAAGCTCAGTTGCTGACATCAGAAGTTTCTTGGGCTTGGCGGGCTACTACCGAAAGTTTGTGAAGGATTTTGCTAGAATTGCTGAACCAATGACGAAGCTGACTCGGAAGAATGAGGAATTCGTCTGGACGGAGGACTGCCAAGCAGCGTTCGAGGAGTTGAAGAAGAGGCTCACTACTGCACCAATCCTTGCGCTACCCGCAGGATCCGGTGGTTTCACAATCTATAGTGACGCCTCGGGCAAAGGACTGGGTTGCGTTCTTCAACAACATGGAAAAGTGATTGCTTATGCATCTAGGCAATTACGGACTCATGAGAAGAACTATCCCACTCATGATCTGGAGCTTGCTGCAGTCATCTTTGCGTTGAAGCTTTGGAAGCATTATCTCTATGGAGAGAGGGTGGAAATATACACAGATCATAAAAGTCTGAAGTATGTTTTCACTCAGAAAGAGTTGAACATGAGGCAAAGGCGATGGCTGGAGTTAATGAAGGACTTCGACATCGATTTGCAGTACCACCCGGGTAAGGCTAATGTGGTCGCTGATGCACTTAGTCGTTACCCAGTGGCGATGTTCTTAACTAAGGAGAGGCACCTGCTGGAGGACATCGAGAAGCTTGATTTGGAGATTGTACTGCCTGGACGGAAGGAGCTGGATGCTGAATCAGTATTGATGAAGTTGCAAGTGAGCTCGTACCTGATAGACAAGATCAAGGAGACGCAGTTTCAAGACGAGGCACTTTGCAAGCTGAGAGATCAAGTGTTAGCAGGAACACTGGAGGGTTTCTCAATCGCCAGTGATGGAGCTCTGAAAAATGGTACGAGGTTTTGTGTACCGTCTGGCGAACTGAGGAACGAATTGATGAAGGAAGCGCATCAGTCTCAATATTCCATACATCCTGGAGCCAATAAGATGTATCGGGATATGCGCACTATTGTCTGGTGGAGTGGAATGAAGAAAGATGTCACCAGGTATGTCGTTAGATGCTTGATCTGTCAACAAGTGAAGGCTAGTAGACAGAGGCCTGCAGGACTTCTACAACCACTGGACATTCCAGAATGGAAGTGGGAACACATCACGATGGATTTCGTGTCAGGACTGCCTCGTTCCCAAGGAGGGAAGGATGCCATCTGGGTAATTGTGGACCGACTAACCAAGTCAGCTCACTTTATCCCCTTCAAAGTTGGTTTATCCACTGAGAAGTTGGCAGCATTGTACATGCGGCACATCTACCGGATTCATGGCGTACCGGTAAGTATTGTTTCTGACCGAGACACTCGTTTTACCTCACATTTTTGGAAGAGCTTGCATGACAGCTTGGGGACCCAGTTGAAGTTCAGCACAGCTTATCATCCCCAGACTGACGGGCAATCTGAGAGGACAATTCAGACACTTGAAGATATGCTGCGAGCTTGTGTTTTGGAGTTTGGAGGATCATGGGAAGACCATCTGCACTTGGTAGAGTTTTCTTACAATAACAGCTACCAAGCCAGTATTGGTATGACCCCGTTCGAAGCTCTTTATGGACGTCGTTGCCGTACACCATTGGCATGGGACGACGTTGGTGAAAGAGTACTGCTGGGTCCAGAAATGGTGACTGACGCAGCAGAGAAGGTGAAGTTTATCAGAGACAGGCTCAGGATTGCTCAAGACAGACAGAAGCACTGGGCAGACAGCAGTCGTCGACCACTGGCATTTGAAGAGGGAGATAAAGTCTTTGTGAAGATTTCTCCTACCAGAGGTACAATTAGATTTGGCAGAGCTGGGAAGCTAAGTCCCAGGTACATTGGTCCGTTTGAAGTTCTGAGCCGGATTGGAGAAGTGGCGTATAGATTAGCTCTACCAGCTAATCTTGAGGGCGTGCACAATGTCTTCCACGTTTCGCAGCTCAGACGCTACATTCCGGATCCGAGTCACATCTTGGACCACTCGGAGCTGGAGATCGGACCGAGCCTTACTATACCAGAGAAGCCAGTGGCGATCTTGGACCGAGGCGAGAAGAAGACCAGAACCTCGGTGACTCCTATAGTCAGAGTTATGTGGAGGCACGATTCCCCAGGCGAGTCTACCTGGGAGCGAGAAGATGAGATGCGGGAGAAATACCCGTACTTGTTTGAGACTTGAGGTAATTTCTCAACCTAACTCTTTAAAATTTCGAGGACGAAATTTTCTAAGGAGGGAAGGTTGTGAAACCCATAACTTTTAAATTGCATTTATTTATTTACTCTAATTTTTTTTAATTTTCTAGAATAATGTTAGAGTACTTATTTAAATATAAAATTATTAACTGCTAAATTAGAATTTGCTTTTCTAACATAATGATAGATATTTAGCTAATGTTGATAATATTTAAATTATTTTTAAAAAAAAAATCAATTTACGTGGATCTTTGCATGTCAACCAGACCAAACCTAATTTTAGAACCCAAAATATTTTTAAAACAAAAATTCTAGAATTATTAAATATTTATTAGTTTCAATTTTAGCTAGAAATTATTTTTTTTGGGCCAAAGTTTTCTTTGAGAGCCAATGTCATTTTATTTTTCCAGCCCATAGTCCATGAGCCAACAAAATCCTAAGCATTTTTTTAAATCCAAAACTTGACATATTTAGCCCATGAACCCATTTAATGGGTCACAACCCATTAACCCTTTGACTCATGGTTGCTAACTTTGTTTTTGTCAGGGAATGAATGAGCTCATTCATTAGTCTTTCCATTTATTAAGATTGGTGTTTGCTGTTGCTTGTTCTTCTTCAAAACCGAAACTCATCGGTTTGTTTCCCGATCCAAACCCGTCGACCTCTTCACCTCCCTCTCCGGTAACCCCCAAACCCTTTTCTCCTATAAAAACCCCTACTACCATCATCCTTTTCCCCCACACCTCTTCTTCCCCAAATTATTTTAAATCCCTAGACCTCCGGCGACCACCCATTTCCGGCCAAGCACCACCCGTCGAACCCCTGGCCGAGCAACCCGAGGCCGGCGCCTCCTTCCAGCGCGACCCGAGCCGCTACCCGGCGTACCCCCGACCCCCGCCGCCGTCCACCGCCGGCGTACGCCCGCGTGGCCTTCGCCCGTCGACCTCGCTTGCCTCTGTCCGTGTCCAGCGCTGACTGTTGTGCCGTTCGACTTCCGAGATTCAATTCAGGATTTTCTTTCGATTTCGGTTTTGGGTATAATTCTGGAACTTCATTTCTTTTTGTCTATGATGATACTGGTCCACCCAATTCCATTAGGAATCTGGGATTTCCAGTAACGTAACAATTACGTTACTATTTTTTTTATTCCGAATTTTCTTCGGGATGTCGGGATTTCCGAGGGTCCTTCGGAAGGAGCTCTGGAGAATGATTAGAAATTCTGGGATTTACATTTCCTTTCGATCTCGGGATTTCCGAGATTGATTTCGGAAAGTTTCTTTTTTTTTATATATATATGCTATGCCTTGATTGCTGTTGGTTAATTTCTTTGGATTGATGTTTTCTTTGGTGCTGGAGATGTTCTGTTAGTATTTTGGTGAAGTTGGAAAATTGGTTTTAACTCTTGTTTCTGTTGGAAATTCTTTTGGGTTATATGTCAATGCTGGAATGTGAGTTAGTATGCTGGTTTTGATTTGGAAAAAAATATTATTTTGAGGAAATATATATTAAAAAGGGAGTTTATGGAGCTATTTGCAGATATCGGACGCGTTTCCCAGTTTTGGGTTATCCCGAAAACAGAGGGAATGCTGCCGAAATTTTCGGGAATTTTATTAAATGATTTTCGAAATGATTTTTTCGAGTTAAATATTATTTTTATAATATTTTGGGCGACGACCTTAACGGTCACTGGGCCCCAGCGAAATGCAAACGCACCGGTTCGACCGGACGTTGAGGCAGAGTAGCTAAACGTGAAGAATGGACCAGAGTCTGAGACTCACAGTTTTTCTATAATTTAAAATTAGGAATTTTGAAGAATTATTAATATTTAATTTTAAGACTAACCATTTTGTCTTATTTAAATTCGTGTAAATTGGTTTGTAAGGGCATAAGCCCAATTACTTATGCGTGCTGTGAAAATGTAATAATTTAGGACTTATTTCTATTTTCTTTTCTGGGTATTGTAGTGTAACGTAAATAGTAGATTATAGTAATTAATTGATAAATTATGATTTTTCTCACTTTTTAAATAAATAATAATTTATGTACAAAATACAAAGTTTAATAAATTAAAAGATAATTACAAGTTTTCCTGAAAAAGCAAAATAAAATGGAATTTCCAAAAGTACAACTCACTAGTAAACGTTGTGATGTTGTGTTAGTTAGCTAATAACTAAAATAGACTAGGAAAGACAAATAGAGATTGCAACTAGATTTTTCTGGTATTTGTATTTCTGAGATAAAGTTCCCCGGAATGTAGGATTTCAAGGAAGAACGTGACCTTTCGAATTCCGAAGTACAAATCTCGACCAATTGAAATTCAAGGCAAGTATGGTTGTGTTAATTTTAGTTTAATTAATATTAGAATATTGCATATTAAATACACAACTGTTACACGTACTCTCTCTTAGAGTAACATATTGAATCATTGCATCGGGATAATGGGGAGTAGTGTAGTTATCTATGATCAAAGCCCAATAGTTAATGAATGTGCGAGCTTACACCTCTTCACACGGGGTTAGGCCGGACCGTATCAATAGGATACAATTGAATCATCCTAAACCGGTCATAGATACTGCATTACTCAAATCATAATTGTTTTATAGTTGAAAATCATTGTTTCCAAAGTTATTTTAATATTTCAATTTTCTATTCATTATGCAAATTGTTATTTTCATAATTGTACTTGCTCCTTTCCTGACTGGATTCCCCACACCCAATAGGTCCTATTGATGACTCAGAGCTACTGATTAGTAGCTATTACGACCCAGAGCTGTTTCCTGCTATGCTTCCAGAGGAGGTTCCTGATGTTGATGATGATACTTCTGCTTAGATGGAGATTTGTTGTCTTTTATTTAAATTAATGTTATTTTAAAAGTGGTGAACTCTTTTGTAATGAACAAGTTTATTTTTATCGTTAAATTAAATGTTGTGGCAATTAAAAAAAATTCAAATGTTGTTGATTGTACCTGCATATGGAATACAGCTTACTGCCGCCGTCTCAACAACGGTGCAGGCTGGGCATGATCCGAGTCGACCCAAGAAATTGGGATCGGGTCGTGACAGCACTTGAGAGTGTGCGCAGTCCAGTCTGCGTAATCTGGATGATGCACAATCTGACTTCTGCGCAATTCATTTGAAAGATGTATTTCTTGATTTTTATGACTTTGTTGATGGGTGCAACTTGATTTTTTAGGACCTACAACGTCGACATTAGCAAATGAGCATGCAAACTAGAATAAAAGTCCGCACGGGATGGCTATGCACACGACCTTTTGGCTAAGTTGTGCCGTGTGTCGTGCACCTCGACTTTTTGGTGCAATCGAGTCGCGAGCAATATCAAGTACCGCTCGGTCGGGAACGAAGCTACTCTTAGGATGTCTATCGATAGGAACTCTATCGAGTTAACGCTTAGCTGTACACGAAAGATTGACTTGGATTCTGAGGAATTAGTGTGAACGACTTAGTACGTTGAGACGACGTGAGCAATTACGCTAGAGATTTGTCAAACGAATATAGAAGATGTCTTAGCGAGTGATGCGAACATGATTGAGGACTAGATCGGATGGCTCGATTCCTCAGTGGTTTATGGTTTTTCTTGGAAATCATTCAAGCAAATTGAGGATTACGAGTAACAACGAGTATGTCGGCGAGGCGATGCAATCGCGCAAAGCCTTAGAACGCGTCACGTTTAGTTGTTCGTGACTTTGAATGTCCCGAACGAGATATCGTTCGAACAACTTGTGAATGGAAAATGCAAGTTAGAAAACGATTCGAAATGGTGAAACAATTGAATGTCTCGATCGAGGAAACCTAGAGGATCGTGCATATGACTTCAGATTTGGTCGAATGAGATTGTGGAATATCCAACTCGAACAACAGCATCAGTGCATGACTCAAATTTCATTACAAAAGGAAGATCGTCAGGTTACGTACATCGTCGATGGTATTGAGGTGTATCAAAGATCGATATGCGATAACTCGGGGGTACTCTGATTCGAGGAATGATGATCGTGCAAATATCAATGTTCCGATGGATGCTATACTCGTGATATTGAAAAGTGTCGAGGAAAAAGATAGACTTGGCTCGAGAATTTTCTAGTTGAATGAATGACGGTCAGACTATCGAACTTGGATTAGATAAAAATGAAATGTTTGGATTTGCTTCGTCAATAACCACAACGTTGACGATCTTATCTTATGCGAGTGCAACTCCAACCTCGCACATGCGTCACGCAGATTAGGTCACTTTGCGTGAGCGCTGGTATGGTGATTCATATAGCGGGAGTGATCGAACTTGCATGGCGTGGCAATTTGTATGCTTCGACTTGTGGTTTGACGCAAAGGTGGACTCGAGAATGACTTCGTGTGCTTGATGAATTGAACTTGAGGATTGAGTAGGTCCAATCCGCGTATCAAGAATGAATTAGTCTAGACTCGAGCAAGAGTTACGTCCCGATGAGAATGATTATTCTGCGGGAGCGTTGCATGGTGATTCATGAACCACCGTGGATAATCGGACTGTAAAACCCAAAAAAATTCAGTTAATTAATTAAATAATTTTATTAACTAAATTATTATTATAATCATTATTAATTGTTAATTTAGAAAAATTATATTTTTAGAAAAATTAATATTTCTGGAATTTTAGTGTTGGGCCTGACCCGTCCTAAACCTATCTTGAATCCATTTCGGAAACCGAACTCAATTTCGATTTTTTTCGAAACAAATCTTTTAGTATTTATTTATATCATTTTCCTTAATTAAAGAAAAAGAATACTTTTATTTTCCTTTAAAACAAAATTTTTCATTAACTATCATTTAATTTATTTAAACTCTCTCTCTCACTCTCATTTCACCAGCAAAGGAAAACTTTTCCTTGCCAAACGCTCGGCCGACCCCTTTTCCATCTGTAACACTCCCGAGCTCCTTCGGCTCCCGTAACCCCCAATCCCTTTCCTACTTAAACCCCATCTCCTCCTTTCTCTTCCCACACTTCATTCCCTTCCTCCTCACCCAAACCCTCTTTTCCTAAATCCCAGCCCTAGCCGAGCTCCAGCGTCGGAGCCCTCCCCGCAGCCGCTGTCCCCGCGGCCCAGGCCGACAGCCGTCCGTGAGCCCCGCCCCTTGCGCGCGCGGCCTCCGGCACCGAACCCCTATCCGCGTCCGGCCCTCGCCGGACGCCGCCCAGGCCAGCGCCCCTCCGGTGGCCTCCCCGCTACCGTTCCCTGTTCCGTACGGTTTTTCCACCGCCGTTCCCGATCCGCGCACCCCTCGACGACTCGCTGTTCCCGACCCGACCTCGTCAAGACACTGCCCAGCGTTCATTGTGGTTTCCAGCACTGTTCTGGATTTTCCTGAGACCGCAGGATTTGTCTTTTCTTCCTTCTATACTCATCTGAGAGCTCTAGCCGAACACTCCACGTATCTTCAGTGTTCCTGTGTCCCTCTCATTGGTGTCGATGATGACATGGTCCCCGATCCCGTTATGGGAATCAAATCGATTCGTGGATTCTGATTTTTTGAACTCCCTTTCGGAATGATTCTGTAGATTTGATTTGGCTTTGTGATTTCTGTGGTTATTCAGAATTTTCGAGTTAAGTTCGGATTTTTCCGAACTATGGTTCTGTGACCATTTTTTTCTTAGTTTTGGTTCTGTGGTTTTCCGAATCTCAATTCGGGTTTTTCGAATTTTATTTCGGATACGTTCTGAAGCTTTTGGTTATATTTTATGGTTTATAGTCTCTGGGTTGGGATTATATTGGTGTTGGTTGGCATTTTCCCAGGATTGGGTTGTCCCAATTATAGAGGAGGTGCTGTCCAAATTTTCGGAAAATATATTGAAGTTTGAATAAAACTATTTCCAAATCCCGGCTTTTGCAAAACGAATTTACAACTTGAATTGTTGGTTTAAATATGGTTTTCGGGCAATGACCGTATCAGTCTGTAGACTCTAGCGAAATGCAAACAAAACCGAAATTTTCGGACGTTGAGGCATAAACTAGAATGCAACATGATATTTTGGACCAAGTCTGAGACTTACCGTATTTCTTATATTTTTAATTTAAATAATTATTTTAGAACGTATTACTGGCCAATAGCATTTGGAGTGTAGGGCCTCGGCCTGCTGAATGGACCGCTACCCGGCATTCAGAGTTCACCAACAAATTTCAATTACTTTAAATTCGTGTAATTTATGTAAAGTGTTGTAAAGGGCATAAGCCCAGTTTTCTATTTCTTTTCTGAGACCTTGTAGTGTAGTATAGCTTCTTCTTTATTTTCTGGGTTGTTGTTATGACATTAAATACGTAGAATATAAAAATAAAATATTTATTTTTATATAGAAATTTAATAATTTTTCTCACATTAAGTTTTTATAAGTTAACAGAAATTCAAATTTTTCTCATTTAAAGAAATATATATATATATATATATATATATATATATATATATATATATATATATATATATATATATATATATATGTTACTAAACTACAAAGTTTTGACAATTAAACTGGTAAATGTTATTTCCCAATTAAATTAGTAAATTGAATTTTACCTCGTTAAATAATTAATGGTAGTTCGTAATGATAACATATTCCGGTAGAATAATTTTTACAAATTAAAAACTTGATTAGGATTAATTTTAGAGATTATAACTAGAACACCTAGATCTGGTTCAAATATGGTTCTAAGTTAGAACTTCTCAACTGTAGTATTTCGAGGACGAGTCTGAAATCTTTTCCCGGTACCAATCTTAAATCCAGTTATAAACCAAGGCAAGTACGGTTATGTTTATTTTTAATTTAGTTAATAATTGTAATATTGCAAGATTAAATCACATTGCTACACGGAACTCTCTCCTAGAGTATTGATTGTTATTGATTGTGGGATTGGGAGAGTAGTGCAGTATTCTATGACCAATACCTTCATATTGCATAATTGTGCGAGCTTACTCCTTTTCACACGAAGATAAGCCGTATCGTATCACTAGGATACTATTGTACAACCCAAGCCGGTCATAAGCATTACATACTCAAATCACATTATTTTCAATTGTGGAAAATTGCTGGAAAATATTGTTCAAGTATTTCAAACTATTTAAAATTGCAGATTTCTAATTATTAGTTGAATTGTTAAATTTTCATAATTGTACTTTACTCCTTTCCTGACTAGATTTTCCACCCCCAATAGGTTCCCTTGATGATGCAGAGCTATTGATTAATAGTTATTACGACCCTGAGCTCTACCCAGCTGTGCTGCCAGAGTTCCAATCAGACGATGTGGATATCGAGGCTGATGAGCCGACTATCTAGATAGATGTTATTTCCATTTCTAGTTTCATTATGTTGGAGTGAAGACAATCTATTTCAGTATTTATGTCAGTTGTATTTTTCTCTGTGTTGAACAAACAAGTTTTGAATATTCGAAATCTTAGAAGTTGTGATAAATATTTTTGTGTTGTTGAGATTACCTGCAAGTGAATACAGCTTACTGCCGCCGTCTCATAACGGTGCAGGCTGGGCATGATCCGATTCGACCCAACAATTTGGGACCGGATCGTGACACAGACTCGCGTGAGATTGGGACGCAACGTATTGTCGAACTGGATGACCTCGTGATCGAATACATGAATTGGTTAGAATTGGTGATTTGAAGGGATTCGAATATGCACAACGAGTGCCTTGATACAAATTAGGTGTCGTGCTCGATGTTTAGAAATTTGAGTGATGCGACCTTTGGTAGAAACTTACGTACTATCGACTTGGTTTGACCCTAGGATTGGGGTCAGTGTTGGCATTATTGTTGGAGAACTATGATTCCAATCCTGACATTGACTTAGCCTTGAAAAATGGCCTAGCGGTTAGGCGAGACGCACCTGTTTCAAGAGTTAGCAATCGAAAGATTGATCTTGAGGATTGGCATGGATGAATAGTGTGAATCAAGAGTATAGGAATACCCCTCACGAGATTTGGCTGACATACATATATTTCAGGGACGCCCGAGTATGTGCACAATGCGACTCGAGTGAGAATGACAAATTCTCTATCACGCGGCTTGGCTGAATGCATGTATTTTAGGGACGCCTGGAATGCGTGCCCGATCCAGCCAAGTGATACGTTGAGTTCAAGTGAGACTTGAAGAATAAAAATGGTCGAGGATTTTGAAATCATGTTAATGGAAAGATTGATAGTCATGCGAGCGTGGCTTGGAACCAAAGAAACGCGTAGGCGGAGTGTATACGATAGATTATGGCGTACCCTGTACGACTGTTATAGTCCCGTGTCTGGGCACGAATAAGTCTTGGCCATAGAAATGGTAGGATGGCTTGCCTTCCGAAAAGTCTCGAGGACGAGACTTGTTCTGAGTGGTGTATGTTGTAGTGCCCCGTCTCACAAAGTCAATTGGAGGAATCGAAACGCCGACGACGTTCGGTCTTAGCCTTTCAACGGCTGCTCGAAGGCTCGCTTGGTCGAGGCGACTCCTCGCTCAGGTGGGGTAGTTTCGGTGAACTTGCCTCATCTTAGCCTTCACTTAATAACTCGCATGTTTTCAACTAGCACAAGTTAGGCTTGTTAATAAAAGAGACGCATCCACATAGCTAAGAAAATAATTTCGACGGATCGAAATGTCTTAGAAAATGGAAAATGGTCCCACGGTCTGCTTAGAAGTCGGCTCAGCGTGCTTTCAAATAACACTCGAATCCTTCGTTCCCGTGGCTTGGGAGAAGGAGAGTTGGTCTAAGTTGCCAAGAAGTTATGAATGTGGCCTAAGTCATAGGCGTTGCCCTCTTGAATGCTTGATAAAGCATGCACAGTTCCGTCGTTTTGTCCCAACACTCGAATTAGCCTAAGTCATAGGCGTCGTCCGCATGAATGCTTGATAAAGCATGCACGGTTCCGTCGTCCAAGGCTTGGCATAGCCTTCGTACGTCCCGTGGGTTAAGTCGTCTTGCACGGCTTTTGGCTTAAGTCTAGGCACAAACTTGGTTGTTCAAGTCGAATGCGTGCACGACACGTTTCCCTCGATACGAAGCTCGGTGTAGCCTTTGCTCGTCGAGTCATTGCCTGAATAAGTTAGACAAGTGTTATGTTGGGCTATCGAAGCCATTTCTAGTACTGTCCCGCTCTATCTGCAGTTGTCAAGTCGCGTAGTCCCTTGAGAACAAGGCTCGTCGTATAAAGTATATGACTTGAGCGATACCGTCACCTATAGACCCAGGTCTGTCTAAGGCAAGAGCTATGGTGGATTTAGTAAAAAGTATGCCACGATCAAAGGAAGTCCATGCGACTAGTTGTCACCGAGATCGGTCCCGCTACTTGGGAGTCTCGCTATGTCTCGACAAGGAAACACGCGAGATCGATCCCGCTACTTGGGAGTCTCGCTAAGTCTCGGTAAGTCCCACACGAGATCGATCCCGTTACTCGGGAGTCTCGCTAAGTCTTGGTAAGTCTCGTACACAAGATCGGTCCCGCTACTTGGGAGTCTCGTTAAGTCTCGATAAGTCTTGGCAAGGAATCACACGAGATCGGTCCCGCGACTTAGGAGTCTCGATAGAAAGAAGGAAAGAATGATCATGATAAGGAAGGCCTTGATAGATCGATTTTGAGTCTTGCATGGTCATTGGACAACTTATCGACAAGGTGTAGTCTTCTCGAATGATCGCCAGGGCACCGGGATCATGTCGGCCCGAGAGAAGCGAGGCGGCTCACGGTAGGATGCTGGATAACCGCATGGGCGATACTTGGCACTTTCGGGGCTAGCTACCCGCGGAGGGACGAGCCGATATGTCGAGCCGAGTCTATGATAGCTTGACATTGCTAGTGACCACTCATGTAGATGGGTCGGCAGAATAGCGGCAAACCGCGTATATGCCTTTGGATTGGCTCTAGAACTTGAATGCAGGTCTAGTCTGTAACACAATACCTGGGCCTAAGATTGGGCTGCAGCATAGGCACCGTGCTTGGCACGGTAGGTGGTGTCAGGATGTTCATGAAGTCGACACTATGTTTTACAAGTCTTGTCTAAGTTGGTTTATGAGTCGAGCAGGAAGGCCGCAAGGCGATAGCATGGATAAGTCTTAATAGCGAGGCACGACCTCAATCTTAAAGCACGAACAAGTCTAAGCAAGGTCTTAAGGCACAAACAAGTCTATCGGCACGACCAGCACGAGTCATCCGCTTGACGTCATTGGCACGCGAATTGATCTAGAGGCACTTGAGTTTAATGAAAGTGTTGGCACGGCCGAGTTCGCATAAGTTGATCCTCGGCGAAGCACTGTCTCGAACATACATTTGAAGTTACGAATAGAGTATGGCATGACCCCGCCGTCCCGAGTTGTAGTTTGGTCAAGTACATAAGCGATGAGGCACTGCCTCGATCGAAATACACGTTGGCATTATAGCACGACCATGTCGTTGCTCATCGGTTTGGTCAGGCGTCGTAATCTTAAAACTGGTCCTAAGGCAAGACTAGAAAGACAATCGTAAAGGGACTTGTATCGCACAAAGTAAATGAACGTGTCGATTTTGTATGGGTGGGCGAGGAGCTCACTCCACCAGTACAGTTGAGTACTGACACCCACACAGCCTTCATGTGCAGGCACAGGTAGAAGCTCGTGGCGCGGAGCTCGCTTGGATGCGTCAAGGCACGGAGTTCCTTGGCGAATCGAAGCGTGCGGCCGCGTGGACTCAAGACTTATACATGACATAATGTATGGACATCGCCTTTCGAAGCTTTCGCTGGCTCAACCATTGTATCGAGAGATGAGAGAGAGCAGAGTGACTTGTAAAATGTGAGAAAAGTGAGCACGAGAGACTTGTAATTATGGCCTTGCGCCTATTGTAATTTCATTGTTCAATATCAATAAAGATCTCTTTTGAATAACTTGTGTTTTGCCTTTAAATTTTCGATGCGTGTTCAATGTTTCTGCTTGGGACTTCTGTGCGACGACCTCGTCGCCGCCGCTGTAATTGGCCGTTATGGAACCCGCCTTGCACGAGCACAATTTAGGCTCGTGCGGCATCACGCTTTAGCGAGGACGATCGCTCCTACGGGAGCGGGACGTGACATCTATGGAACCACAATACTGAAGTCCTGCGAAACCACAACTTCATGGTACTGCTCCACTACATATGTCTACATGGACCTGCTGCTCTGCGGCACCGGCAATGCTACCACGTGCCCTTTGCAACCCCTTTGTAAGCTTCGCGCTCGATGCGGAAGATGCTCCATCTCTACTCCCGATGCATACGTAAGAACTGCGTCATCAAAGTTTCACTTTGTACCATTTGTCCACGTCTAGCTCCAATTTTTTTTCTCTCATGAAATTGGTGCCAAAATAAATATTTGTACGTGGAATTTAAACTTTGTCTACTAGAAATTTTTCTATATACTAACCACTTGAGTTAACATATCTCATGCATACAAGATAATAAATCATAGTTCAAATATTGAAATACACGTACTTGAATTTGCTTCAACATAGAATAATGCAACCAGATCACTAATGACCAAATTCAGATAAACTCCAACAAAAAGGTCATCAAAACATCAAAGAGAAATGTACTGGACTTTTATGAAGATTGTGATGTTTCATAATATCGTCTGGATCAAGAACAACAGGGTGGGAGTTACAAATACACTGTGTATCATTGCTGGCGCAAGATTCTACAAACCCTAGTTTTGAACTGTTCTGTTGTATGTGATTGAAAGGCTTAACCGAAATTGTTTTCAGTACCAAGTTTGGAATAATTTTGGCTTAATCACTTGGATTCTATTTCTTCCTTCCGCCTGCCTGTCTGAATTGTAACTGCTTTATAAAACTCCAAACCAGCTCTTCTACGTGACAACTGATGTGATAATTAATGTGACAGCTCGTTCGATAAAATTTTAAAATTAAAATTAACATTAAAATTAATATTAAAATTAAAAGAAATTGGATGATTAATTTTTTGGGTTAAAATTTATTATGTTAGCTGTAATGTTAGATGCCACATAATATTATTTAACATACCATGTAAAGTGTCATATATTAGAAAGTATAAGGAGAGATGGTTTGGATGAACAGTTTGGAGGGACGAATAATATTATTTCTTATAAGAGTCAAAATGAACTATAAGTGTTGTAAAATATATATACTTAGAAAATAACATATAAATGGATGTCCTTGTACGGATACATATAAATCCTAATCATTTACTTCTTGTTAAATTTCAAATAGATTTGGTTAGTCTAGACTTGCCAAATGGGCTAGACAGCTGGACTGGTCAGCCGAGCACGAATCCGGACCAAAAAATGATCCATGTGCCAGTCCGACCCGGTTAATTGTGGGCCTGGGTTGGCCCGGCCCGACACGAAGTCCAGGCCCGTCCTGACAGTGGTTTGACCCGGCCCTGTCCGACCTGATATAGCTACACACTATATCATGCCTTTAAATGTGTTGGAAAAAGTTATTTATAGAAAGGAAGATGGGTATAGAATGCAGACACCTCTTCCTGAAAGTTGGGTATAGGAAGATGTTTTGGGTTTGATGAGCCAAACTAATGGAAGAAGTGAACTATGGATACATTTTTATCATATAGTTTTTTATGTCAACACTTAGTACTACTGCTGTGCTGGTTTTCATTTCTCCAGACTTCGCTTAATGTATCATTTGTCAACTTTGTAGAAGTGTTTCTTATGTTTGTAAGTTAGTTATTAACATTCATGTTAGTTAGTTCAAATTTTAAAGATAAGTTCAAGTTCAAAATTTGATTTTTTTTTTTTTTTTCTATACAGCGAGGTCCGAACCGGTTTGGCCCGGTACGTCCGGTTCAAAACCCACCGTCATAAGAAATTAAGTTTAAGAAACGGTCAACATGATGGAATAATTCCATCTTTGATATTCCTTGAGAGGACTTATTCGATTTCTGTTTGGGGTTTAGATATTGGTCAAAAACCGAAAACTGAATAAGAATATATATAAAAACGCAAATAAACAAAAAAAATCGAATAAACTCGAATAAATCGAAAACTAAACCGATTTAATTCGGTTCGGTTTGATTCAGTTATGGGCCATTTCGGTTCGGTATCGATTTTATTTATTTGATTTTTTGTCCATTTCGGTATTCGATTACTCGGTTCGATTTGAACCGAATTAACCGAATGCTCACCCCTATTTGAACTTGGATAACCCTCTTCATAGGACAACCCTCCAGACCATTTTTTTTCCTTAGGACCGGTCACCGATCGCAACCAAACTCAACTTAAACCTATATTTACTTCAATAAGGGTCAAGGGGTAACCAAAATGAGCTCCGATTAGGACAATCCAATCCTCCGGGCCACCCTTCTCGTACGTAATTGTCAACGTTGTATGTTACAATATACCAATAGCAATGCTACTTTTTACGGATCAGAGTACAGGGCATTACATACAATATGTCCTTAAAATGAGGGTATTATAAGAATTCTTAAATGTAAGGAGTAGTTTTTTTTTTTTTTTTTTTTTTTAAATAAGATAATAAATGGGTATGTTTTTGAAAGTTATAGATCGTACCAATATTTGAGGGTAAATTATGAATGTTTCTTTCAATAATGACATGCTAGAAACAACGACGTCGTTGTTAAAAGAGAATCCTGGAAAAGAATGAGAAAATGAAATAAAAATACAAGGTACAACAATCAACAATGTAATGTTCACGTATTGATGTCAATTTTTTTTAATTTTATCGAAAATTGTAGAAACAAGGTTGGGAGCATGCGATGATGTATATGCATACTACATTTTCATAATGAATACAAAACTAACTTGTAACGTAGACCTTGAGAATGAGTAGTCAATATTCGTAGAGTCGTCTTCGATCGGTGTCCTCAAGAAATCTAGAAATTCGTTTGTCTATAAAATATAAAATTGTGGATAGCCACAATGCCAGCTCCATGCCTTTAGAATATAGCAACTGTACTTTACCTATTTAACATTTTGCCACTAATTTTATTATCAACTTTAGAAGATAGCTAGCAACCATACCTATACCTCTTCGGTATTTCCATCTCCAAAAGCGTATATAAATCTTGTATTATTTTCTTGGATTTTGATGGGTGAAATTTTGTATGGTCGCTTCCAACCTGACCTGCAGGGTAGCCTCTATTGAAGCCGAGCACCTGGCTTTTTGGATAGTTGTAACTTCTTGAAAGTGTGAAAGTGACACTTTTACCAAGTTATAGTAAAGTGAGCACTTTCCAAAATGTGTATGAATATATGATTTTTTGTCCGAGTTTTATATCAATTTTGTATGAATGACAATATGAAAGTGGAAGTGAGAATTGAAATTAACAAGAATAAATTATTTAAAGAAAAATTAACAAACAAATTTTAATTAATAAAAGATATTAATTGATATTAATTATTGAAGTATGTTAATCCATATTTAGTTAACAAATGGATTATATAACATAAATATTAATTACCAAAGACATATTAATTATCAAAAAATAATTAATAATGGAATTCTTAGTTAATGAAATTTAATTATCGAAAATTTAATTAACAGAACTTAATTAACAAAAATCAAATTAACAAAAAATAATTACCAAAAACTAAAATTTCTTAATAACGTAAAATAAACTAAAATTTATTTTAAATTAAAATATTAATTATAGAAAAATATTAATTAACAAAATAAATTTAATAACGGATTCTAAAGGTGTGTTCCTATTCAGTCGAACAAAAATGAACAAAAAATATATTAATTAACAAATAAATTAATCTAATTGAATTAATAAAAAAATAGCAATGAAATTCTTCACTTTTATTTAGTTCCACTCATTTTCTACTACAACTCAAAAACTCTACATTTGCAACAAAACTTTCCATTTTCACTGGACTTGTAATGGCTAGCCAAACATCAAAACTATCTTCTCTTTGAAGCATATGCATCGAAAGTGCATTAAGTGGCACTTTTAATATATTTACAACAACCCAAGTCAAGAGATGAGCTAGTTTTAACGCACTTGCAAAAGAAAAGGCCACTTACAATCAACCAAAATAGTCCGAGCACTAATCCATATACTATGTGGCTTCTTTTCTAATTTACGACGCATGGGCGAACTCTCCTCAGTTAGTGCATGTGGCGAAGTCACTTATCATTTTCCTTGGTCCGAACTCCTACCGGGGCAGCAAGTCATGATTTCTAAACACTGATGTTTTCCTCAAGGTTGAAACGCCAATAACACTGGCGAACATAGGAAGGGCCGGTTCATTCCACAGCCCAAGGGAAGTCACGAAAGTCGAACCCAGACCCGAGTCGAATATGAGTGAGTAGATCACGCTCCAGAGAGATTGAAGTCACCCATTTCTTAAGAATAATTAATTATCCTTCGTCGAACATCCATGGACCTCCTTGAAGAACTTGACGAAAAAAAATTAGACCAACCAAATAATGTACTTCACTGATAGTCGGCAGCATGTGTAGCTTAGGATGTTGGCAAGTCGATGGTCTTGATTCAAATTCAATGAGGAAGTGAAGCTAGGCTTTTGTAATCCACTAATGCTTTAGTGATTATAAGCTTCCAATGCACATTATTTGCCGAATCTATTGATAAGAAGATCATGTTGGGTATCATACCAGAACGTATCGAACCTTTGTCCTGATACCAATTGTTGGACGCGTACGGAAACGTTTGCCAACCCACATGACCAAAACCAACTTCCGTCTAATGGACACCAAGCACAAGATGGAGACAAATATATGGCGGTGACGTACGTCACCTGGACAAATTCCAACCTTTAATAACTCAGACGAAATTACAAGATTGACACAACTCACGTTGAACCCTTTAATAACTCAGACGAAATTATTATTTGTGCCTCCACCCTCACCACCATATATATATATAGTATGAGAAAATTCTATTTTAGGTCATAATATAATTTTTAATTAGGAAGTACTCAAATAAGAATCCTATTACACCTAAAATAACCCTTCAGTTATCCTATTTTAGATCATAATAGAATTTCCTAAAATAAAAATCCTATTATATCTAAAATAGCACCAATTCTGGACATCCAAATCTAATCAATCAATATTAATAAGATTTGGATTCCACAAGTATGTTGTTACCAAATTCAGACTGCATTTAAAGAACGTGATAACTCTGCATTACCACAGATCCTGGAAGTCAAATTAGCGAAAGGCTTTCCAGACCATGACAGTAGCTTACTTGTCGGCGAATTAACAGTTAGCAACTAAGATTACAAGCTTTAACAAAGAGGTACTTATGGATACCTGATTGTTGTGGTCTATGTTGCACGAATCTGGACAAGAAAACGGATACATGATACAAACATTTTCAGGTAGTATCGACACGATTCGGATACAGACACCATTTTCCTGTGTCGGAGTAACATAGGTTGAAAAGAAAGACTAGGACAGCTACAAATAGTACTTTCCAGTATGGAATCTGCAAATATTTCCCAAAGACCTGACATGTAAAATAGCAAGTGCAAGAGAGCAAACTAAGTTTATGAAGAACCACCACAGGGAACTGTTTCATAGTTCACCATCATCCTTGTATGGATATCACCTACTTTGTAGCGGAAGGCTTTGTTTGCCTCCGTATTGATATGCCATGCATTGTGTACATAGACCTTTGGTCATGTAAAGGAAAAAGGGAAGTGTTTGAAATTACTTAGGCCTCGTTTGGTTCACGGAAAGGAAAGGTGACGCGGGACGGAAAATGCCAAGGAAATTGGAAAGGAAAGTGAATACTTAAAGGTGGGAAAGTGAATCCTTGCTTGCATGGATGGAATTATTTTTTCTCCTAATTTTCTTTCCATTGGGAAATCAGTTTTCTTTCCTCCTCAATTCCTTTAGCACTCAAATATAGGAAAATAATGACTTCCCTTTCCCTACTGGATCCAAGATTCCGCAAACCAAACGATATTCATCTCCTCAAAGGAGAGTCTTTTAGATTTTTTTTATGGAGGTTCACATTGTGTTTGAGTTTACGTTTTCTTTTTCTTCTAATTTTCTTTGGGGCGCTTCAGGTCTTTTTTGGATGCACAGTTAATCCGTATAATTTTGTTTTATTCTAGACATTTTCCGGATCACTTGTTCTCGGATCACGTTACACTAGCTAGATGAATGGTGGATTCAAGTAACCATGAACTGAAATTCTTAGATTAGTTCACAGGTGTCGAAATGGTTGTAACCATACATGAGTGAATTCAAGTAACCATGAACTGAAATTCTTAGATTAGTTCACAGTTAATCCGTATAATTTTGTTTTACTCCAGGTATTTTCCGGATCACTTGTTCTCAGAGATCATGTTACACTACATACATGAGAGATCATGTTACACTACTAACATGAGTGAATTCAAGTAACCATGAACCGAAATTCTTCGATTAGTTCACAGGTGTCGAAATGGTTGTACAGCCTAATCATCTACAGAATAATTGTTCTTCTGTTCTGTGAGGACATTAAGGAGCAACATTTGACAAAGTTTTGATTTCAACATTTGATAAAGGTCTATTAGTTATTGAAATTGACATGCAGAAGAAATTTCCATGTGTTTGATTGATTCTACCTCTGGTTACAATTCTTACAGAAGTTCCTGGTCACACAAATTTCCTTCACTTAGGGTCTGCTTGGTAACAGTGTTTTCACCGGTTATAGGATATTTTTTAACGGACCTTTTATGAAAATTTCTACTTATTAATTTTTTTAAGGCACTGGTTTTGACGGCTCAAAAATCCTCCAAAATCGATGTAATGCAATTTTCGAAGGCTTTATAAACACCCCAAATCGGTGGGTTTTGAACAGTTTTATTATTTTATACCATTTATATCCTCACAAAAAATATATCATTGAAACTACTAATACCATTTCCTATTTAATTTTATTCATGTAAAAAAATTCAGAGCCGCTCGTTGGTGAATTACCAAGTATGGATTGGACTAGTTAAAAAACCTCTACTTAAAAACCATAACCGCTATCCTTACAATTGCCAAGCAGACCCTTAGGTTCTTCTTATGGAAGTGGCTAAACAAAATTGTCCTAATAGGGTTCTTTGTACCCAAAAAAAACATAAATCGAAGAACAAAAGTATTGGAGAAACAAAGAACATTATGATACCAATGCCCAATTTTGTTAATCAAGTCTCAGCGGACTTGGAACTGAATTTACCTTGTAAAAACTCTGCAGTGGAAAATTTTCAAGTAAAAGAAAAAAAATCTTGTACATGTAAAGTAGGATGTAAACACTATAGAGTCGGCAGGATCCCCAACCTATATGAAAAATACCCCGGAGTCGAATTGGATATTCATATATATATACGAACATCTCAATAGAGTTGGATTGAATATTCTATTTATAAGAGAAATACATTAATGGTTTAGATCCTTGTTAGCAATCACCCGAATAAAACGTGTATTATACGCGAATTTTTTCGTATCTTACATAAACGTATATACTTACGTACTTTTAAAAAATTCGGATTTGTACGCAAATTTGTTGGTGTTTTTGCCTTTGGACTAGAAAAGATAGTCCCACATCGGCTACACCAAATGGTGAGTATCTCAATAATGCATTGCTTGTGTTGAGGTGTGCACATGAGGTGTAGTGGGGCACAAGTTTGTGCCATGTGGAAGTATTTTCCTAGAAGGAAAAAGGATTAAATCCAAAAGGATGCAAGTTAATTTTTGTTGTGCGGACTCGGACTCGGACGCGGACTCCAAGATGTCGTGCATGCACGGGAGGTTCGGGGGTAGGCGTGGACTGGCACACTTCTATGCTGATTGTGGGATGATCTAAAATATCAAACTCTATTTTTGAGTATTGGTATTTTAGTCCCACATCGGATAGGAGAAGAGGTGAAGTCTCAACTCCACTCTATAAATAGAGCCCCTTGGCCTCCTTTGAAAGATGCACCAAGAAGAGAGTTGAGGGAGTCTGTTAAGTCCAGGAAGCCCGTTCAAGTCTCAAATATTGACTTACGAGCGTTCCAGAAGTTCTCCTGAACTTGCTGTTCCTGGGAGCTTATCCGTACTGGGGTATGCTTTGAGCGCCGGTGTTCAACACCCCAGCGAGATCCGCTCTTCTCTTCTTCCTCTTTCTGTTGCCTTCGAGAATCTGAGACTCAACTGTTGTTGATCATCTCTTGTTGCCTTCGAGAAACCGCTATTGCAAACGCGATTCGATTTTATTTAATCGTTTAGGCTACGCAATCAGATTTGCATCTCTTTTTTAGGGATTGCAACTGCATTCTTTGCATCTCTTTTTTAGGGATTGCAACTGCATTCTTTGCATCTCTTCTTAGGGATTGCAACTGAGTTTTTCCATCGATTGTTTGCAAATAGACCAACAATCTCAAAGCTATACGATTCGATGGAAAACACTCGTGCTTCGCTTGTCGATACCGGCTTTAACAAGTTGGAGAAATTCGACGGCGAACACTTCCAGATCTGGAAGCGAAAGGTGACTCTGAACCTTCAACTCGTGGATGTTGATCACGTGTTGGATGAGGAAGAACCAATCGTTCCAGCAACTGATCTGCTGTTCTGGCCGCTGCTACGAGCAAGCAGACGAAGTGGAAAAAGGAAACATATGCATAGGCTGCTGATCCTGAATTCCATGGAAGACTCTCTGGCCGAGTCCTACACAAAGAGGACTTCTGCCAAAGAGATCTGGGAGTCCGTGGGGAAGCTGTATGACGACGACGAGGCCCGGTCGAAGATGTTCATGGTTAAAAAATACCACAAATGGGTCTTTGAAGACGAGAAGACCATGCTGCCCAAGTGAAAGAGTTCCTGAAGCTGCGCCAGAAACTGGAGGACGATAGCATGCCCCTCGTCGACAAGTTCGTCGTGGAGGATCGTGGCAAAACTTCCTCCAGGATGGAGCAACATCTATGCAAGGATGCATAGGAAGAAGATGGAGATTAGCCTGGATAATCTCCTCAGCGAGATTCATGTTGAGGACGAGATGCGCTCTCAACAGAAGTTGGACACCCTGTCCAAGCAACTAGCAACGGCGAATCTGGTTCAAGCCACCAGAGAGAACAAAGGGAAGCAGGCGGCTTCTCACCACAAGAAGAAGGACTTCTCGAATCTGAAAGTGAAGGGTCCAGGATTCAAGCAACAGAAGTCCAAGTCCCATGTGACTTGCTTCAACTGTGGCAAGAAGGGTCACTATAAAAGTGAATGCAAGTCCAAGCCCAAAGAGCAAGGTGAGCCTAACAAGGTTTCTTTGGTTACTAATCAGGTTGCCATGATAGCACAGGTTGCCACTGTGGGGGCAGACTTGGACTGGTGGATAGACACTGGCACGACATGTCATGTCTGTTCAGACAAGGACTGGTTCGTCTCTATGAGCCTACTTCCGAGAAAGTCATGATGGCGAACCAGGCACAAGCTGAAGTACTGGGATCGGGACGGTGGAGCTGAAGCTTACATCGGGAACATTCTGACGCTTCAAGGTGTGAAGCATGTTCCTGCAATCGCAAAGAACCTGATCTCTGGGAGCCTCCTCTGCAACGCAGGCTTGAGGATGGACATCAATGCTGGCCTAATGGTGATGTCCAAGAAGGGTACTTTTTCGGGAAAGCTTTTCAGACTGAAAGAATGTACAAAATTCAGCTTGTTGTAATCCAGCATAATAATGTCAATGCTATCACTAGTTTGAATTATTCTCTTGAGTTGTGGCATAATAGACTAGGACATGTTCATTGTAAGCGAATAAACAAAATGTCTAGTCTAGGACTTATCTCCAAGTGTGGGGGTAAGGTAGAGAAATGTGAGATATGTGCTCAGACGAAGATCACTAGGAAACCCTTCCACAGGGTCCATCGAAGCACAGATCTTCTGGAGTTGGTTCACTCAGATATCTGTGACTTCAAACATTCTCTACAAAGGCCGGGATGAAGTATTTCATTACTTTCATCGATGACTTCTCCAAGTATGCCTTCGTCTATTTACTCAAATCTAAAGACGAAGCATTCGAGAAGTTCAAGGAGTTCAGGGCCGAGGCTGAACGGCAAACTGGACAACAACTCAAGAGGCTGAGGAGTGATCGAGGTGGGGAATATAGGTCTCATGAATTCTCATCATTCTGCAAAGAACATGGAATCATCAACGAGACGACGGCTCCGTATTCTCCACAATCCAACGGAGTAGCAGAAAGGAAGAACAGAACGTTGACAGAGATGATGAATTCTATGCTGTTGACTGCGGGTCTCCCAAAGTGCTATTGGGGAGAAGCTGCATTAACGGCCACTTTCATTCTGAACAGAGTGCCGTATGCAACTTCCGACATAACTCCTCATGAACTCTGGTTCAAAGTCAGACCCAACCTGAATGTCATTCGAGTGTGGGGGTGCCTGGCTTATGTGAAGCTTCCGGATCTAAAGATTCAGAAGCTGGGGACAAGGACTACTAAGGCGATCTTCCTGGGTATGCCGAGAAGAGTGATGCTCGGAGATTCCTTGATATCGAGTCAAATCATATCATCGAATCTCGTGATGCTGAATATTTTGAAGAAAAGTTTGCAAGGCACAAAATATTATTCTCGCGGACATTCCGGAGAATAATGAGGGTGCGGAGCAGACAGAGATCTTTATCGAACCAGTAGTCCAAGATGGAGTTGTTGTCGAGGAGACACCAGCTGAACCAGAACTCGCTGAGCCGTCACTAAACGAGCGAGGAGGCCGAAGACTTCGGAGATGACTTCGTCACCTATCATGTGGAAGCAGATCCGCTTACCTATGATGAGGCGATGAAGACCAGAGATGCTATATTCTGGAAGGAGGCGATTGACAACGAGATTGACTCAATCACCTCCAATAACACATGGGTATTGGTCGACCTACCAGAAGGAGCAAGACCCATCGGATGCAAATGGATCTTCAAGAAGAAGAAAGCAGATGGAACCATTGACAAGTTCAAGGCCAGGCTAGTGGCCAAGGGGTTTGCTCAGAAGCAGGGGATCGACTACTTTGACACTTATGCTCCAGTAGCTCGGATGACAACTATCAGATTGTTAATTGCTTTAGCAGCAATACACAAGCTAGTGATACATCAGATGGATGTGAAAACGGCATTCCTTTATGGCGAGCTGACCGAAGAGATCTACATGCAACAACCAGAAGGTTTTGTCGTCAGAGGTCTGGAAGACAAAGTCTGCAAGTTGATGAAGTCTCTGTATGGTTTGAAGCAAGCTCCCAAAATGTGGCATGAGAAGTTTGACAAGGTGATAAGGTCAAATGGCTACAGGGTCAGTGAAACAGACAAGTGTGTCTATACGAAGTTTGCTGACGGAAGAGGAGTAATCGTTTGTCTATACGTGGACGACATGCTAATCCTAGGTACGGATTTAAGCTGCGTCACAGAGACAAAGAAATTCCTCTCGACCAAGTTCAGTATGAAGGACTTGGGGGATGCCGACGTAATCTTGGGGCTCAAGATCATCCGGACAGGCACTGGAATAGCGCTGTCACAGTCTCATTACATTGAGAAGATGCTCTCTCGCTACGGGTATCAAGATCTTCCTATTATTGATACACCGTACAGGAGTGATCTGAAACTGGAGCCAAATTCGAAGGAGAGCGTCAGGCAGTTGGAGTACGCTAGCGTCATCGGAAGTTTGATGTACGCTACTACTGCCACAAGGCCTGAATAGCCTTTGCAGTGGGAATGTTGAGTCGATTTACGAGCAATCCAGGCGTAAAGCATTGGAAAGCTGTGAAGCGTGTTATGAGATATCTCAAGAAGACTCAGACATATGCACTATACTACAGCGAGATCCGTCAGTAGTGGAAGGCTTCAGTGATGCTAGCTGGTGTTCAGAGGTGGAGAGCGAATATTCCACAGGTGGATATGTGTTCGCCATGGGTGGAGCTGCTATATCGTGGAAGTCGAAGAAGCAGACTATGTTATCTCGCTCCTCCATGGAATCTGAATTCTTTGCATTGGACGCTGCAGCAATGAAGTAGAGTGGCTTCGGGAGCTCATGTATGACCTTCCAATGGTTGGGGCTCAGATACCGGCGATTCCGATATACTGTGACAACCAGACGGCAGCAGCAGTGGCATCAAATGAACTCTTCAACGGGAAGAAGAGGACTGTGCGGTTGAAGCACAGAGCAGTGAACGATCTCAAAAAGGGGCGTCATTGCAGTGATCGATGTTCGGAGTCAGGAAACCTGGCGGATCCGTTCACGAAGGGTCTCAAGCGTCAGCTGGTCGAGGACACAGCAAGAAAGATGGGCTTGAAGGCATTCTAATATTCTGTCATTATAATCCTATCAATAAATTTATGTTATTGGTTCAAAGAGAAATCTACCAGATATCTAATTTTTTGATTCAAGGGAGGACTATTGACTGAAAAATATTAGTTAACAGTGGGCACTTGTTCTGCGGAACATGTAAGGGTTTTCGGACCCAGAACCACTGTTGTCTACTATGAATTTTCTACGGAAAATTGATCCTGTGAGAGGATGGCATAATGCCTTAATGAGTTCTCAGACTGAGTGAAGGTCTGTTATGCTTTACAGGAAGCATGGTGGCGCAACAACCACAAAGAAGTGTTACAACCATGCTACAGTGGGGTGACTCCACCATGAGGTTCCCAGGTAGGGGTAATGCCTCGGCTTGTTAGCCAAGTTACAGGCGGCGTAGCACCGCATATAGGCAGGTAGCCTAATGTTGCATAATCGTAATAAAGAGATGTAGGCAGCACTACAAAGAGGCCGGTGTCCTCATGTTACAGTGGCATGATACCACGATGAGGTACCCAGGTAGGGGTAAAGCCTCGGCTTTGCAAGCCATGTCATAGTGGCGTAACACCACAAGGGAGCGCAAGGCTTCATGCTGGGTAGTTTGGCACTACAAAGAGGCTTGAGACCTCATGCTACAGTAGTATGACACTACGATGAGGTTCCCAGGTAGGGGTAATGCCTTGGCTTTGTCAGCCATGTCATAGCGGCGTAGCACCGCAAAGAAGCGCAATGCTTCATGCCAATGACTCTTTATATAGAACTCACCTATAGTGTATGGACAGAGATATCAGGCCGTCTCTTGAGGGTAAACTTGTAGACGCCCAAAAATTATACACTGAAACCAGGCTGGCACAAGGCCTTCAATGTGCAGCCAGAAGCACAGTTGATGTCACTATGTGAGTAGGAAGAATTGCAGTTATGGTGCAGAATTCAAGGCTTAGTCCATCTTGTATCATGCTGTATTTAACCTATGCGGGAAGATTCAAGTCGTAGCGACATCTCTCCTAATGCATGATGGACAATCACTGTGGGGAACGCTCAACCCATATATTGAGATATGTGGGGATTGTTGGTGTTTTTTGCCTTTGGACTAGAAAAGATAGTCCCACGTCGGCTACACCAATGGTGAGTATCTCAATATAATGCATTGCTTGTGTTGAGGTGTGCACAGGTGTGGGGCACAAGTTTGTGCCATGTGGAAGTATTTTCCTAGAAGGAAAAAGGATTAAATCCAACAAGGATGCAAGTTAATTTTTGTTGTGCGGACTCGGACTCGGACGCGGACTCCAAGATGTCTCGTGCATGCACGGGAGGGTTCGGGGGGTAGGCGTGGACTGGCACACTTCTATGCTGATTGTGGGATGATCTAAATATCAAACTCTATTTTTGAGTATTGGTATTTTAGTCCCACATCGGATAGGAGAAGAGGTGAAGTCTCAACTCCACTCTATAAATAGAGCCCCTTGGCCTCCTTTGAAAGATGCACCAAGAAGAGAGTTGAGGGAGTCTGTTAAGTCCAGGAAGACCGTTCAAGTCTCAAATATTGACTTACGAGCGTTCCAGAAGTTCTCCTGAACTTGCTGGTTCCTGGAGCTTATCCGTACTCGGGTATAGCTTTGAGCGCCGGTGTTCAACACCCCAGCGAGATCCGCTCTTCTTCCTTCCTCTTTCTGTTGCCTTCGAGAATCTGAGACTCAACTGTTGTTGATCATCTCTTGTTGCCTTCGAGAAACCGCTATTGCAAACGCGATTCGATTTTTATTTAATCGTTTAGGCTACGCAATCAGCATTATTTGCATCTCTTTTTTAGGGATTGCAACTGCATTCTTTGCATCTCTTTTTTAGGGATTGCAACTGCATTCTTTGCATCTCTTCTTAGGGATTGCAACTGAGTTTTCCATCGATTGTTTGCAAATAGACCAACAAATTTTAAGCCTGTGGCGTTTTAAACGCGTACCGTACGAATTTTTAAAATATTTGGCCAAAAATGTGACCAAGAAACCCAACTGTCTTGACTTTCTTGACCCTTGCTGCTATTCGATATTAGACCGACACAATTCTAAAAATTATCAAAAGAAAGAAGAAAAAGTCTCACAGTAACCAAAAAAAAAAGAAACCCAAGAGTTTTTGCACATGTTGCTTGCAACAATCAAAGAAAATCTTTCGATTTTCCATCATCCAACCTCTTCTTATTCTCATACTGAGCCCTTGTTTATGAAGGAGTAGAGGTGGGTGGGCCCTATATATATGCCGAATTGGTTCATCTGAAACGTACTAAATACGAATTAAATCTGATCCGAAATTTTTTCGTTAGACGAATTTTTTACAGTATTTTACTTATATTGTATCGATTTATACTCGTACTTTTGTCATTCCGAATTTTTTTCGTTTGTCGAATTGCTAACAGGGTTTAGATTGAGTATTGCTACTACAGAATACCTCAATGGTTCTAGTTGTAGATTTGAGGCTATATATTAGGTGTTTCGTAACCCTAATATATCTCAAAATTATTACAAAAGGAGGCAAGAGTGCTTTATAACTATTGGAGATAGAAAGAGGGGATTGACGGCTACATCGAAGAGGATATCGTTTCGGAAAAGTCTTTCTTGTCATCTTCGTTATTCATGTGCTTGTAAATCGTGTTTTCTTATTCAAGGAGTTGTGGTGATCCGTTTGGATCGGTGAGAAGCTTGTAAGGAGGTAGTGTATTTTTTATTCCAATAGGGGAGGCTTTTTAGGGTTGGACTATGATTGTTCCGTGGTTTTTTTATAAGGATTTTGATTTTTCACGTCAAATTTTTTATGTCTGCGTTTGGCTTTATGTACGATTTTGGTGTTTGGTTGTGTACTTTTCTTCGCTTCTCTACAATCTCTTTGTTTCGGGAGAACGGTTTCGTATTCCGTTCCAACAACACCGTACACTACAAATATCATCGGTTTTAAGTTTGAGCAATGCAGGTTAGCAAATCTTCCTACTTCAATTTTAGATGTCATAATGCAGCTGACCTACTAACTACCAGGTTAAGGCAATTGGTGTTAGCTGCTATAGCAAATTTGAGCAAAAGCTCTAAGTCCCACTCTTTCCCTCATTTTCTATTTGTCCCACATCGGTTGGAATTCAGAGTTTGAGTGTGCATATTCCCTTGTGTCCATATGCTTCATTAAAAGTGTTGTTTTATGGGAGTCCTATGGGTCACACGCGCGTGCACTGTTGTGCTGACGGTGCACCAGCTACGCCGTTTGTTTCGGTGCGGGTAACGTGTCAACACCTGCGGGGGCCGAATAGCCCAATTTGATTTCACTCTTTGGGTTCGGGCTGAGATCCCAAATCTATTTTGCTCCGCTTCAAATTTTTCTGACCGTTACACCCATTAATTTCGTAACTGTGAAACCCGCATTTCTGATTTATTGGATTAATTAGATTTAATTACATTTTTGGTAAATTATTGTATTTTTTTTGTCGCAATATTTAAATATACACTTGTTAAATTAAATCATTATTATATTATTATTATATTGTGGGTTCGAAATTATTTTCAAAATAATAACTGGAATTTGTTTGCGAGACCCGAGCCTGAACCAGTTCGAACCCGAACCCAATCCCGTTTCCGAACCCATCATTTTTCCCTCTTTTAAATCTTGATTACTATTTACATGTTACTTTTATATATATATATATATATATATATATATATATATATATATATAATAATATATATGGGAAGGGATATTGCACCAACTTATTGTATCAATTGTTGCACCAAAATCTCAACCACACATTTATTTTTATCATGGATTATAAAGCATTCCATAAAGTTGTTGCCACGTCAGCATGCTTTATAACCACATGATTGAAATAAATGTGGGTTGAGATTGTTTGGTGCAATAATTGATGCAATAAGTTTGGTGCAATACCCTCCCCTATATATATATATATATATATATATATATATATATATATATATATATATATTAGTCCGTTGGGCCTGGTCACCCACGACCAGCACCCTTACCTATTCTTCAGCATCCCACTATTTTCTCCTCCCCTTTCTCCTCTCTTCCACGACTCACCAACTCACTCACGAACACCTCACAACAACTCTTTCCCCCACTCCCTCCTTTTTAACCCCCAAATCAGCACACGTTTCACACACCACCCACCACTTAAGAGCTACACCAGCTCTCCATACTTTCCTTTTCCTTTCTTCCATTCCAAACACTCTCTTCTCTCTCTCTCAAATTCTCCAGCAGCCGCGACCCCCGCCGGCCTGTCCGCTCGGCGCCGCTCCCCGGCCTTCCCGTGGGACCCGCGCCCGCAGCGCCCCCTTCGGCGCCGCTCCCCGGCCTTCCCTGCCGGACCCGCGCCCGCAGGCCGCAGGCCGCCTCCAGCACCTGCGGCGAACCGGCTCTGCCCGAGTTCCGCCACCCAACGTCGACCGTCCGGCGCGTCCGATCCCGACCGTCGCCCCGACCCCGCGGGTTTTCCGACCCGCTGTCCGTACTTTTTCGTGCCTCGATCTTCGGATCCCGCTGTCCAGCGCAGCCGTATCCAGGTGAGGCGCTGTCCCGAGCCGATCCTGTCCAGTGTTCCTTTTCTTTTATATCATCTGAGAGCTCTAGCCGAGCAATTCAGGTATAATTTCGTATTCCCGTTCCCGTTTCCATAGTCGATGATGAGATTGGTCCCCGATTCCTTCCCGGAAATTCAGTTTTTGTGGGCGTAATGGTTTCGGAGTTTCCGAAATTGTTCTGTGATGTTTCTGTGGTTATTTCAGATTTTTCCGAAAGGTGGTATTCTGGATTTTGAGTGTTGTGTTGTTCCGACTTCATTTGGGATTTTTGATTTTATTTCGGGTTTCGATTTAGCTTCGGAAATGGTTCTGTGAATTTAATTTTTATGTAAAATGGTTTGGAAGTTAATTTTGAGTTTTCCCTGGTTTGGGATAATTGTTGGAGTTGTCAGCACATTTTCCAGTTTTGGGTTGTCCCAGTATATAGAGTGCTGTCCAATTTTTCGAAAATATTTTTAAAAGGATTTTCGTAGAAAATTTGGGACTTGAAAATCGACTTTTGCAAAACGTTTATATATTGGATTTGTCGGCTTTTAGATTTATGGATTTCTGTACACCATTTAGGCGACGACCTTATAGGTCGAATGAGCCTGGTGAAGCGCAAACGCTACAGGGTTTCCTGTACGTTGAGGCGCTAGCCAATAATATGACATTTGGACCAAGTCGAGACTCATATAATATTATCTTTAATTTATATAATTTAGTAGGGTATGCTGTTAGATTTTTGGTGCAGGGCTTCGGCCTGCTGAATGGACCGCTTTCCCGGCATTCAGGATCACCCCAGTTTTATATTATTCCTAAAATCATTTAGTAAATAAATGTAAGGGCATAAGCCCAGTTTTCTATTTTCTTGCTGCGACCCTGTATTATGTAGCGTAGCTTTTCTTGATTTTTCTGAGTATATTTTGGCTTTAAACGTGGATTATAAAATGAGTATTTTTTAATAAAAAAATTAATAAGATTTTCTCACAGTAAATAAATTAGTAAAATTACAAGTTTGTTATTTAAACAAATTCATGTTCTCTCATCTAAAGAAAAGTATTAGTTTATATATGATATTACAAATACTAAGTTTTTGCCAAATTAACCGATAAAAAATTGCCATTTTTCCAATTTAATCAATAACCGGCTTATTTTAAATAAATATAACGAACGTAGAACGACGTTAGACGTCTTCCTGTAGAATATTAACAAACTTAAAACCTGACTAGGGTCTACTACTAGAGAGGTAACTAGCACACCTAGAATGGCTACAATTTGGTCTAAGTCAAGTTCTCCAACTGTAGGATCTCGGGACGAAACCTACAATT